>DF239917.1:156703-194032 GCA_000507305.1 Breviolum minutum Mf 1.05b.01 | reverse complement strand
AGGATGATGATGATGATGATGATGATGATGATGATGATGATGATGATGATGATGATGATGATGATGATGATGATGATGATGATGATGATGATGATGATGATGATGATGATGATAATCATAATAATAATGATAATAATAATAATGATGATAGTAATGTTTCTCGTTTCTATTCTTATGCCTCAGTACTACTATCATGATGACTTTGACTATACATTATAAACTTTACATTGTTATTAGCGCTTTATCCTTATTGTGATGATTGTTATAGTTATGATCATGATAATTGGCATTCTTATGATGATCATGAGGACGATGAGGGTCCACGACGACGATAAAAACTGGATCAAAAATACCTGGAGTAGTCGAAAGTGACCGACCAATCCCCGTGAACCAAAAGACAAGTATGTTGTGATACCCTCCAGGGAACTAACACCCCCCCCCCCCCAAAATGGCATTTTGAAGATGATTTTCCTTTTCCCAAGGTGGGATATGTTAATTCCCTGGAGGGTACTTATTATAATCTGTCGTTTTTTGTGTGGCAAATGAGAGACATTTTTCACAGTTTTATGCTGAACTTTGCAAACAAATATCGCTGGAATATTCACACCATCCGACCATGACCTTCTTTTATCTCCACCTGAGCCCCGCAACTCTCATTTTCAGCCACCAATTTTTTTGGGGGGCTTGCCATGTTGGAGGTGGCTATGTCATTCCTTCAGATGATGCCCAGCCAGCCCGGTTGGATGCGGTCTTGGCAACCTCGAGGGCTTTCGGAAATTTTCGATTTAAGGATCCAGCGCAAACGCCAGGCGACACGGCGACTATGGCCATTTTGGGCAGTGGCACCAGGTTTCTTAAGATATTTTTCCGATATGTCAATGAGCTGGATGCTGGAATGCAGTGGTGTATGTGCTATTCAAAGAAGGTAGTTTAGATGACTAACTTTTGCAGTTTTCCATCATTTCAAGTCGAGAAACTCCTATACACAAAATGTTGGCGTAGTATTTCTCCGCACTGTGACGAATCACTTACACAGCTTGGCGATGAAAGGCTGTTTTCCCGCTTTTCACGATGTCTTGTCATTTTTTGTTGTGGAAAACAGTCCCTCAGATGTTTGATGATGTTTGTAGCTCCAGTTTTGGGGTGCCGTGCGCGGCAGAAGATTGCCATCAGTTCCTCAGGAGTCCGAGGCCTATTAGATTTTCGAATTCAACCATTGTCAAGCAAAAGTACCGACTAAGTTGAACAAACATGCGGTGATACATTGGTTCTGTGATTCAAAGGAAAACTGCTGAAGTAATTTTCACCAACCTGACTTTTAGTGGGTGTTTGTTTTTTTTTGAATTCTGGAGGAGTCCTGACGTTAAACTATATGCTCTAATTTTTGTAAGGAAAAGGGATGGAAAGTCCCATCCAATGATCCACTTTTTTTTTTGTTCGGAAAAAACTTGGTTTGGAAAATCCGAAAAAAATGCGCAGTGAACCAACACCTTGTTTATTTGCTGTAGACAAAACTTCCCGGATGGATAGGGATGATAACGCTTAGCCGCCATTGTAAGGGTCCCTATGAAACCAATCAGATCCAATCAGTACCCATACCATCCATGTATATATCATATTTACCTACGTTTAGAAATAGTAAATGTAGGCAAATATACCATACTCCTGGCATCCTATGGGGGTTTTTCGGCGGCTGGAATATCACCACCAGTGGGGTTTTAAACCGTTGCAACTTGCCGTTGCAGGCACTCGAAAGGTGAGTTCTGTACCAGATGTTTCTATCTTGGAGGGTCGAGCTGGTGATGTTTTGGTGTCACTTGGCCGCGTTTGAAAGTTGGAGGTGGTGATCTTTTTTTTTGGGGGGGAAGGATGATGTATATACGGTACAATTTTTACACACACACATATATATGTGAGAGTTGAGCAAAAGGTCCTTGAAAGGGGTTTCCTTTGCGTAAGCCTTTCGGTATGCAATTAACAGTCTCGGCTAAAGTTTTTTTCTGAAATGGCGAAAGAAAATTTTTTTCTGGCTAAAGTTTTGGCGAAAGTTCATGTACACATGTCTAAATTTGCATTGTACATATTTGTACTCAGTGTTTATTATGTATTAATGTTTCATGTTGTAAAAACTATTGGGGGATTTTTCGCGAAAGTTTGGCGAAAGTTTTGCTAAAGCCTTGGCGAAAGATGGCCTTCCCTCGAAAGCTAGGTGGCCTAAACTGTGGACTTGTTGTGTCAGAACTGGCCGATGAAGGTGAGCAAGGACCAACATCTTAAAGCAGAACGTAAATGTTTAAGTGCAGCGGCCGCAGAATGAAGTGTGACAAGGGATCAGACGCCTGGAACAATTTGAGGATATCACACATCCATGTTTTTCTTAAAAATCTTGGCCAACATGTACCGCGAAAGATAAACATGGAGTTCGCGAAAGTTCGGCGAAAGAATTTTTTTTTGGCGAAGATGGCGTTTTCCAGATGAAAGAATTTAGAACAACCCTCATGTATATATATATATGTACTATATATAGTATATTCATCCAGTTGGAGGTTAACATTGACCGCCAACCCATAGGCACTAGTTACTAGGTACTAGTTGTATGTCTGGAAGAATCATGGTAAGAGGGGGGAACCAGGAACGTGGTGCCTCGTTGTCATAATATGTATATATGTATATATATATATGGTACATTTCGATGTTGCGTGTTTTTCTCATGATCCTTTAGTCCGGCATTTCGGAAAAGCTTCCCAAGGTTGACTAGCGATGGTGTCCTGGACGTGCTGAGCAGTACCGAGGTTGGACGTGGCGGGTGGTTGATTTCTGCTGGGATGAACAAAGCTATTCCTACTGTTGATAGAAGAAATCCTGCACCAGCTGACATGTATGACACCTGTAAATGATAGGATATTTACAGTACCATAAGAAATCAACTGGTGCCTGATTTCTTCTATCAACAGTATGGTCGGGATTGTTCGAGCAATTTTAAGTTTAAAGAGTCTTCCAGTCTTATATTCTTCTACTCTGGCCATATGTAGCAAGAGATTCGGATGATATTCAGAATAATGATTCAAGCCCAATTTTTCCAGTTGTCCCATCAATATTTCACCATCTTGCCCCCCAAAGACAACAGAGTTGATAGATTTCTGTAGGCGAACTACGATCTCATGCATCAATTGAGGTTGAATGACAATTGAGCAATGAAAACCCTGGTTGTTTAGGGTACATAGGGGATTAAACTACTCAGTTATATGGCGATAACACACCATTAAACGGGTCCAAAAATCAAACAACCAGTATACTGGAAAGTAATAAGTTTTTTTTTGTGGCTCAGTTGTATGTGGCTGGGCTGGATCCAACCTAGCAGGCAAGAAAATCCATCACTTTCTGATTCATTGATATTGGCAGGGATAGATCTGGTGTTTTTTTTTTGCGTGTATCTAAAAATCCCCATAGGCATCTCGTCACCACGATTTTGATAGATGTATTCCACCCCCCGGAAGATGAACGGCTGGAAGATGTCCTTTTTTTTGGAGGTGTGGTTCAGATCATTTTCCTTTCTTTTCATGGGTGATTTGTAGGTTCCAGCCGTTCATCTTCCAGGGTGTCCCTTTCGGAAAATTTGGGCTGACCAGCTCACCAAGGTTGATCACCTCTTTTTGGTAGAAAAATTTCCCCCATATGAACCCTGGCACTCGGAAAATCACCAGGGAAAAAAACAAGCGAAAAAACCACCAAATCTATTTGGATCCAAAAACTTCAAACCTTCGATCTGCAAAGGTTAACAGCATAGGAGGGTTGTAAATGACCTGGTAAATATATACTGTGTATATATATATATATAATGTCCATGCCTTATTTGTATGTGGTAAAACTCAATAGATTTTAGGTACTTTTGGAAATCCTTTAAGAATGGCGCGGGTCGGGCGAATCTAGGTCGGTGAGCTATTGTTCAAACGGAGTGACGTTAGAACATCCAGCCATAAAACATGTATAACTCTTCCACTTCGAAAGAAATACGAGGATTGGATAGTTACATATGTATATACATCACATACATGTATAACACGTAGTCTACCTGGTGTATATGTATATACATATATGTATACATCACCTCGTAAAAAATTCTAAAAGCTTCTCCCATCATTTGGTCATTTTTTCTTTGGGTGAACAGGTCACCAGCTTTGCAGTGCGAGGTCTTCAAGCTACAGGCCTTGAGGGGGTTGGATGCAGCGCTTGGGCGCAAAAATGATCACTATGATCCTTTAATACACTCCCTAAAACTAACATAGCCCCTAAAAATGGTGGTTTCAAATAGGAATCTCCTTTTCCAGGGGTCTACTTTCAGGGGCTATGTTAGTTTCAGGGAGTGTAATCCCTTAAGGAGGCCTCAGAAGCATTTTGTTTTATTTTCCATCATCACGAGTCATGATTGAAATATTCACCCAAAAAATGCCTGCCGTTTTTTTTCATGAGGCCTGGATTGTCAGGACTCATGCAAGATTGAACGGAGCAAGAATCAATGACGTTTGGTTTTGAGAATGTTAGGCCGTTGATGTTTAAGTGTTTTACTTTATTAACATCTCAGAATGTTGAGACTGAAATTCTCATGCGGGCGTTGGTTGCGAAGATGGATTTATCAAGCTCGCTCTGTTTGAGGCGTTAATATACTTTCAAAGGTACTAGCAGGCAACGTGCGTTTGGGTGTCTACGGACTATCGGCATCAAAAGGAAAATATTTTAGACATATTGGATGTTCGGTACCATGCCAGTGTACCAGTTTGATTGGTTGCCCCTTGCCAACTCATCATTTAGGAAACACACCCATTGCAAATCATTTCCCAGATGCAAGTGGAAAGGGAGTTTGTCCCATCCACTTGCAAGAGGTTGCGTCGTCGTTTTTGTGCCACTGCATGGATGCCGTGGGCAAGCTGATGAAACCTGATATCCATCCTTTCCCTACATGGAAGACACGATAGTGAACACCCATCATAGATCACGATAGTAGGGACTAGTAGGGACGAGGCACTTGAATTTGGTGACCCCCAAAACTAGATGAATTTCTACTCACAACAAAGAAAGTAATCGCGGGGTATGAAGAGTCTTGCATCATCCCTCGTCTTTGGAAACGCCACAAGCTGCTGTATGTGGTGGAATTATCACCCAGATCAATGCCAGCAAGGGTACAAATCCAGCGAATGACATGTCAGAGCGGAACTTAACGTGCGAAAAGAATGATTGGGATGTGATGTTGGAAGAAACCACTGTTGATATTCTCGGAATGACTACCCTTCAGCAAAGTTATCAAATTCAGTTGGTAGCAAATTCCGGATCAAACAAGAATTTTGATTGACATACTGTAGCTACTCCCCTACCAGATGCAGGGGATGCAATGGAAGCTGCTGCAGATGTGGTATGGGCAGCCTTGCAAGCCAATACTCAGGTGAGAGTCGATAAGTTGTGTTAAGGACGTTGTATATCAAATCTACATTGGAAAAAGTCAGATTTTGATTGCCAGTGCGGCAGGTACATCAAACTCTGATGTGGTTGGGTCAAAATCAGTGAATATGTTTCGGGTGAAGGGTGGGACCCAATGGAACATAATTGTCTCTTACCTTCCCAAGTTCACCCGTGATGAGTTTGGGGGCCCTGCGGGTGATGAGTTTGGAACGATTTCCCAAGTTGTCGGTTGTCGGAGTTCGGAAGGGTTTTTATAGGTGAACATCTGATCATTTTGAGTAGGTCCTGGGAGAGATTTCAGATTTTGTGACTTGGATTCCAATCGGCAGGTTCCCAGATAGAAGATTGGGTCTCATCCTTCGTAGGTATGATCTAATCCAAGGGTAGCATTGGAAGGGTACAGCTTGTCTTGGGGTGCTCCCTCGCCCAGTAACCGTCACCACCAGGATTATTATGTTTTTAGTAGGCGGATCCTTATAAACTACTGCTAGTGGGAGTGAGAGCATCCCAAGGTACACCCATCTCAACAGTAGATTCCTAAGCACATCTTACTGGTTGATGCTGTTGTGTGCTCCCCATTGATGCAATTGCCCGGATGACGTGTCACAGTTTTCGGCGGTTTTGGGGATCGAAGCTTAACCGTTAAGCTCTTCAATGTGAATGGGTGGGGAACATCCTAAACAGTCCTGCTTTTTTAAACAGCCTGTTTTTCAGTGGGACACGATTTGACCACATGTTTCGGAAGCCACGGAAACCTGAAACTCGAAAACCTGATTGTGAAAATGGCGACTTTCCACAGCCAGCTGTCATTCTACCCCAGAAATACAAGCCATCAATAATACATTCTCAAGCCGTTTCGCACGTATTCTGAGGAATGGGGGGCTGGGTGGCAACATGATTTGGTGATGCAGGGACCCTGTGTTGATGCTGGTTTACTAGGGGAAGCTGGTTCCCCACATCATAGTGTTTGAGAAAACTTGGATGTTGATGAAAGAGTACTAATTTGCCAGAAAACATTTTCAAAACGTATTTTCATCCCCTTCAGAAACTTAAAAATCACCAAGATTCAAAGATTTCAAACAGCTTTTCCATTTTATAAACTGCAAACTCGCCCACAAAATGCTGCACCCCAACATGCAAACCCAACATTCAATGGGGATGATAAAGGATTGAGATGAGTCCCAACACCTCCAGTTGTTGCCAGGACAATGTGACCTGTGTTGTGGTTCAGCTCCAGGGATGAATCTGAGTTTTTCGAACAGCCATACTTTTGGTGTGTGTTGGTGTGTGAGAAAGAACTATCTGTTTGTTGCAAATAATATATACAGATTTAACAAATACACAAACTCAATAAGTACATATTAAAGATCTTTTTTGTTAGATGAATTAACAAAAAAGCCATGTACATTTGTGACTCATCCTGCATCTCGCCTTTGCTTGGTCTGGATTCGCCCTGCCGTGCAAACACACGCAGCAAGACCACGATTTGACGCGAAAAATGGACAAGGAAAGCTCTGAAGAGAGGCAAAATTTCTAGTGGATTCGCATATGTTGAAATTGAAGATGCCATTTGATTGAAATAGTGGAAACTGTAAGGTGTCGATGTCAGTCTGTTCTTTTGGAAATTCTATTCATATCTGGTGTTCAAATCATTTGCTGCTTCTTGGATATGGCAGGGTTAATATAGAGACTGCCAAATGATCCCAGGGCGGAACGAAGTGATGGCCCTTGCAAAATCGTTCAGTCCCCACAAAAGGCTTCCAAATACAGTATGAGGAGGTGTTTGGACCCAAAACACATAAACAAAAAACACACCAAACCTCAGGGGGAACTTGGAAGACGAAGGTAAGATTCATTGTCGCCCTTTTCCACCGGTGATCAAATGAAAAATCAAAGCAACCAACAAAATTCACCAAATCATTTTTTTTCTTTTTTCGTTTCGGGTTCTTGAATCTCAAAAACAGACGGTTTTTTTGTATTCCAGATTCCAATGGCCGCTGACAGTTAGAACCCACCCCCGAAAGTTGAACAGCCATGATTTTTCAGGGGCGAACTGTCAAACTTGAGAGATGTATTATTTTGGTCCCCCATCTCCAGATCCACTAGGCCTTCGATGTTAGCCAGTTGAATGGGTAGATTCGAGATGCACTTTGGCATCTTAAGAGCCAGATAAGGTGGTTCGAACGACCTAAAGTTGAAAGTATTTGAAGTTTCCTATGGTACAAACCAACCAATGCTGATAAGGTCAGGTTCACATTGATGGGAAACATTGCCATCAAAGAATAAAATGTCAAAAAGAAAGAGTGTATTGAACCTGGTGTCATGAATACCAACATTAATCTGACTATGCCACAAAAAATGAGAGGATAAAGACAGGATAAGCAAACAAAGACATCCCTTACAATGCATCCCAGAGAGAAAAACACCCAAGTCTCCAAGTCTCCACTGAGGCGGCAGCGATGTCAGAAGGAATTGGGTGATATCGTTTCAGAGATGATTCGTGATGGCAAGGTGTGGCCGGGGATGGCAGGACCGGGTTGATTGGGTTCATGGCTGGTCAACCGGGGCCTCCATTTTTTCAGGTACCCCCATGACCAATAAGGCCTTGATAAGGGCTTATTAACCATAGGTGTTCCCTTAACAAGGCCTTATTAAACCCTTATTTCTCGCCCCGGTTGACTGGCCATGGGTGTATGACAAGTTGGGTTTGTTGAGTTTGTCACCAACCTCTAAACCCCCTTCATTTGACATTTGGGACGCAACCAACCAAAAAATCCCACAGACCCTGTGGCCTGGCAGTTCAAGGTCTGAAAACATGCCGAATGTCGAATGCCCCGTAAATTTCGGATCAGCTGAATTCTAATCCTAACCTTCACCCCATGTATAAGTGTGTCACACGTACTTCTTCTCATGGATCCAAACTTCTCCACATAAAATCCGACATAATCCGACTAGTTGAGAGCTAAGTATTTGTTTGGTGGGTGTTTTCAGCAGGTTCTTTGGATAAATCTATGTTTTCTGCTTCTCCCTTCGTTGGTTTAGCTGCTGTGAAGTAACAAACATCTGAAAATTTTCTCTGTCATCCGAGAAGTAAGACACCTGAAGTAGACTTCTCTTACCTTGGTCGCCAGACTTTTTCATTGCTTTATATATATATATATATTTATCTCATCTATCATAGTGACACAGGTTCTTATCCAACATCCTATTTAATTGTATTGTTTCATGTTTCAAAAAAGCACACTGTAAGTAAATTGTATGCAAATTAGTAGCATTGATATTTAGAACTCTTACTCCAATAGATATAACTATGAATTCTTTCGGTCTGACAATTTTAAGCATATTGTCGTGACCAATGATACACATAATTTGTCTAATAATATGTCGTTAGTCTGCAAATTGTAATTTTATGCTTAGATGAAAAAACTATGATATTTGCCTCAACTGATAATGTCTTCGTTTTTGTTCATAGATTAGTCTTTAGTTGTATTTAGCTGAAAGTCATTCTTTCTTCTACAGTATATCATGAGTACTTCATTTTTGTTCTTGCATCATGATTACATGTTTTACACTTTATGGTATTTGTTTCCTGTGTATTGCTGTATATTGATTAGAATTATGTCTAGAATATTATTTATCAAAGTTAATCTCTACCTTTTGAAATACTAAAACTTCAACTAATTCAAAATACAATAGATCTAAAGGATCTATTTTAGCAACATCTAAAGGTAAATGGTGTTTATTGAAAATAAGATAATAGTTCCTGAAGGTCATTTCACTAAATTATAGTATGCAATCTGTTAAGTTACCAGTAGTGCCCGCAGCCGCGTTTCAAAAGGAAAGTACCTATAGCCAAAGGACAGAATTTAAGTATACGTAGAAGGTGCACTCGCTGATGATATCTGTCCATAGTCTTGTTGCTGCAGTACAATGATATGCTCATTCAATCTCAGAAATCAAAGTCTCTGTTTTCAAAGGGAAAAAATGGCACTGTGTACTTTGGACTCTTGGACCAATATATCCACTGTAGTTTAATCAATTATATTCTATGGTATATTTGTCTATACATGAACGTGCACGTCGAAAATGGTAAAACAAGATGGGCAATATCACTTTGAGTTTTTACAGCATATGTTGCCTGCAAAAAGTTTAATACACACAGCATACTATGATATGAACATCGCCATGTCAGAGGAGTTTTTTTAATGGCGAAAACCCTGTTCAGGCATATCCCCAAGCAGACAACCAGATGCTTCGTGTAATCTGATCGTTGAACTCCTTGTAACAGCAATTGCTTTGCTGAAACGGAAATCAGACAAGGTTCGTTCTTGCAGGTGATATATCACACTCCCTTGGATGATAATTTTCCATGGATGTTCAAATTCTGGATGCAACGTTGACATACAGAGCAAGGCTAGTTGGAAATGGGGGCATTTATTTATTTGGTTTCATTGATTCATCAGGATCATCCATTTTACTCATCAAAAAACCTGGATGTGAAACTCCAAAGATTTTTATCTTTTGGTGTGGTTTTTCCAATGGCCTTTCTGAACGCTTTGCATTTTTTTGGAGGCCAAGGAAGAGTTGAACTTCAGCGTTTTGGCGGAGTTATGTGAGATGACCTTGGATTGGAGGACTTCCGCAAAGGCCACGAAATACGTATAGATTCTATCAAAAATCATCATGTCCAAATTGCGGGGTGGAGCCGATATCTACCTCAAACATTTTTTTTCGTTCCATGACAACTCTTATTTTTTGCAGTCTTGAGATTTGAGGCAGATGAGTCAATCTTGAACCTCACGTAACCTCACTGCCAACTTCAAACACCAGTTTTGTGAAGACCATTTTACCGCGTGCTGCGTCAGCGCAATTCAGGTTGAGGTATATATGAATTTTATTGAGTTTCATTTAGGTACCCACAAAAAATGGAAATAAAATCCATGATGGTTTATGATGTTTTTTTTCTCCCAACGGTTTTTGCATATTTCCATCACATTTGAACTGTGTGAAGGTTTCGCCTGTAGTAGCAAACAGTAACATGATGATCAAAATCAATCATGAATAAATGCTGCACCAGTTAATTCGTACTGTGGATGGTTCGGAAATCCGGCGGTTCGGTTCCACCAGTTGAGGTTGGTAGTTGAAATCCCGTTTGATTACCAGGTTTTGTACATCCCAAGTGGTGATCGCCGGATTTCTGAACCATCAACAGTAGTTTATCTTGGGGGTATCCCCCACCCACTAACAGTGAAATAATATATAATCTGTTCATTTTTATGAAGGGCCCCCTATAAAACCTTCACTTTCCGCTGTTAGTGGGCCGGGGATACCCCCAAAGTTTATCGCACATTATCGCACTATCTATGTCAGGTTTTTCTCTAAAACTTTGCAGCAGGACCTGTGGAGAGAGATTGACCAAGGATGCTGGCAAGTTCTGCGAGGTCGTGGGGTCGGATAAGGGGTCATTGAGAGAGGTCCCGATTTGGGTTTGATTCATTGATGTAAGGCATGATTCGTTACATAGCATGAGCACCCCCGGTGTTTATATTAGGGATGATATTTGTGATATAGCTCACTGTGAGGAAATCCTGTTTTTGACCAACTAGTACTGTTCATGGAAGATATTCTGCACCACTAGATATGGATCATATTCCGTTTCCATACATTATCATGTAGAACAGGTCAGGATTTCTTCTAAGAACAATAGCTTCGGATGGAAGTCTTTTCGTGGACCGACCCAAAAAATCCGTAACGAAACCATCCCAAGATTTGGAGGTTGGGGACATATACCAAATATTATGAAATTCACCCAAATACCCAGATTGCTGTGTTTCTGATGCCTAAAGGATACAGGTTTTGACGTTTTGAGGAAATTCATAGGTTTGCTCGGTTCAACTAAACATGAGGCATGTTTAGTGGATTCTCGGTGGACATGTGACATGTCGTGTCCGATTCTTTTGGTTTGACATTCCCATGGAGTATGGCACTGAAGTCGTGAAGTTCTCAGATTTTTTTTCTGAAAAGCAATCCATAAATCGACCTATGTGTGTCACGATCAAAAACAGTTTGAGATTAAGAAACCGGGCGGTACTTAGACTAGCCATATTTGGAGGATCAAAGAATGTATCTAAATATATGGTAGTTTTACATGGTTTAGCATTTCATTAGTTTTTCGTTTGGGTTGGCCATACACTGATCCCTGCAACCCTTTAAGGGGGGTCCTACTAAAGAGGGTAGTCATTTGTTTCCTTGAGCCTAAACTGTTCGGTTCGAATATGGAACCCAACTGGTGTTGTCCAAGACAGATTTTCTAGGAAGTGTTTGGGGAGATTGTCAGAGATAGTTGTTAAGCCTGGAAGTCCGTGCCATCATTTCAAAACAATGATGATGCCAAAAGAAGGTGAAACTTGTAAACCAACAAAAATCAGAAATGGTGGACGGACTTCCAGAGAGACCATGCAGACTCCGGTATGGCAAGATGGCAACGAAGCAATGGAAAGTCGAGCCTTCAATGATGTACTATAATTATGTTCGCATATAAGAATGCATCCGTATATACATTTATATATATATATAAAGAATATATATAGATCTTCCTCATTCAAAATGAGTGCCTTCCCGTGAGCCATAGTTGTTTACCGTATTCGTTTATGAAGTGGAACTTTCCAGAGGCATCAGCCATATGTGACGCAGCACTGCCAGGGGAAAAGCTTGGAACATTTGTTACCTTTGTTGAAGTCTTCGGTAAAGGCTGAGAGTGAGTGATATTCGGTGGAGTCCATGATGGGATGGGATGGTGAGTTCCTAGACTGAACATCCCCCCAAGAAGGATGTGGGTAGTATCTACTTTCACCATGCTGGGGAAGATCCAAGTTTCAAAAGATGTTTCTATTCTCACCCTACGCTAAGAGAATCTCGTTCTTTTTTAGAAAAGGTTTTAATGATTGGAACCTTTTGGCTGGTCATGAGATGAGATTGGAAGCTTTTTTTAGGATAAATGAAGGAATCTGTTAGGACCGTTAAGATATAATCATTGTTTTGTCCTTTTGTGGTGAATCATACATAATTCATAAAACCAGCTGCGTTTTTTTTATACCTCCGTAGCAAACTCTGTATAGGTGGCAGGTCATAAGACAGGAAGGCGAAATTTTCCACCTCCATTGTCACTCGATTCGGCCAGATGTCCTATGCCTCCCTTGCAGAACTGTTAGCTGCCAAAGCCGAGCCATTGGGCTGAAATTGGGGCATGGCACAACGGTGGAGACATGATGATGATGATGATGATGATGATGATGATGATGATGATGATGATGATGATGATGGTGATGGGTCCATGATGGCGTTATTCTTGCCCACGCGCTCATCCTCGTAGTGTGGACGCTTAACCTCACTGGTTGGTTGGTTCACCATTTCGACACCAGCGGGGGATGAACTCATATTAGCCACACCCGTAGAGGGAGGGTGGTAGGTACTTACAATTGGTGGTTCGTCAATGTTTGTGATCTATTTCAGGAATCTGCAAGTATACCAATTTTTCAAGTAGCCACAAACAGACAAGGTCCGGCTTGGAATAGGCAACCGCAACTACAAGATGGGTCCCCTACTCAAGTTATCGGGTCCCCCCTTTATGAATGGCCCAAAATAGATGGGTAAACTGGGGTTGTTTTTGCCACCCTTATAATGGTGGAGGTATGGGCCCCTAGGTAAAACTGGTGAATGTGGGGCCCACTTGGTAACCTTAACCCACCATACCTTCATCAAAATTCATCTGCGAGGCCCTTAATCTCTACTGGCAGCGGTGCCAGCGTGGCGGAGTTGCTGGAGGTCAGGGTTGACAGTTGGGGAGGTCGATGGGTAGACCCGTGTTTGAATTACACCCTCGAAAACTAAGATGGAACCCTAAATGGAGATTTGGAAGATGAACATCCTTTTCAATGGGGCTCATTTTCAGGTTTTCTTCGGTGTAGTTGTGCCCTGTTTTACACTATAGAAAGATGCTGTTTTGTAGAAGTCTTGTATCCATTTGTGTCCAAAGAAGGGTGTGGTTCTTCAGCTTCCACAGAAAAATGATTTGGAGGGAGTCTCAGTTTAGAAATCAGCACGTGCAGTTTTTTTCTCGTTGCACTTTCAAAAACGCCCTCATCATCGCACCAACCAACTACGCGAAGTACCTGGAACTTCCCACGCCCAAAGAAAGAATCGCTTATCACTTTCTTGGCCTTGTAGCCTTCTATATCATGCGAGATAATGTCTTCAGTATTGGTACACCAACATACACGAAAACGGTAGATTTTTTTAGGGAGGCTAATATGTACATTAGATCTATTCCCGAAGCATCCTGAAAAGTGGACGATGATTTGGGTGAAATAACTTCAGTTGCAACTTGCAAGGCTATTTTTTTTGCACCTGGACACCATTCTTCTACGGATTCATAGGAGAAAGTTTGTAGGGGTCATAAAGAAACATGATGTTCCTCAATACATGGGGGCTGTTATACGTATACATATACTGTATATACATATATATACATAATATATATATATATTATATTTAATTATGTGTATATATATATATATGTATTATACATACATGATTGTACATACATTCCGGTTCTTAATATAGGGTTTCATGAAATGAGTGCCCTCCCCAGCAATTATGATACTCAGATGTTTCGCCATGTTTCCAAAGATGTCGCGCGAGGCCATGGTCACTGGGGGCATTAACCTTGATAGCATCCCTTCCAGATTCTTGGAAAGAACACGTCAGATGTAGGAGTCCCTGGTACCCAACATATAACTGTTTTTTTTTTGGTGTTGTGTGAGGTCGTCTCTTGGATTCCTTCGTTTTGGAGGTGAGTCATGTGTTTACACTTGTGTTTACGTTTACGTGAAAAAATAGCTGCCGAGTTTAGGTGGACTTTCCTCATCTGGGGTACTGAAAAGGGGTGTGTGTTTGAGGAGTCTCAAATCTAAACGTTCGCTGTTGGGGAGAAGCCTGAGAAATCACGGAGAGTTTACTACTAGTTTCTGGAACCCCCCCTGATAATTTTATAAAGATGGAACCTAGAATTCACCCAATTGAAAAGGGAAGGAGCCACCTGGAGGTGATGCTTTGTTTGATTTGTTCTTGGGAAGCCAACCTCTCCAAAAAAAGAAGGCTTATACAACTGAATCTCCCCCCATTATAAGCGTTGAAGATTTCAATTTGCTTGGTTTGGACCTTCGTGAGGTCCGAGTTTTGGAATCTTTTTTACCAAACATATTCCGCATGTATCCACATGTTCAAGGGTGAAATATGGGAAATCAAATGATTCCTTGAAGGGCTAAGATAAAATATGCAGGTTGAATTGTCCAAGAGTTCTTCCTCAACCAAGGGCAGGTGGTTGGCTAGTGCAGATTGGGTTTACCGTGGAGCAGCTTCGCATTTCCTTACGAGACGGTGATATCTCGTCTCAACAAAAACTATAGGTATAATGATGTATATGTACATGTATCATGTATGCATATTATATGTGTATCTATATATATATATATATGATGTATGATGTATATGTGTTCAGGGTTGCAACAAAAACACACCGGGTTTTACGTTGTGGGTGATCATCTATGCAGATCCACCTTGATAAGCCCAGTGGTGAATCTCACCCCGCTGGGTTTTGAATGGTCCTTGAAAGGTGGTGAATCGGTGGCTTTGTTTCAAATATTTTTTTCAATTTTCATCCCGACAAATTGCTGTTTCATGATCCAAATCGACAAGCATAATATTTTTCAAAGGGGTTTTGGTTCAACCACCAAACAAGTGGTGAATCTTACATCTTGACGATGATTATCCAACGCCTAAAGGCAAAGGAACACCGGTCGAAGTCTCGGTGTTTTCATGCCTTTTTGAAGATTACGCCAGGGTGAAGTTGCAGCTGGTCATCAGCACTTCCAATTGCACAGCCGTTGATATGGGTGTTTCCAAAAATAGGGGTACCCCAAAATGGAAGGTATATAATGGAAAACCCTACAAAAATGGATGATTTGGGGGTACCATTATTTTCGGAAACATCCATATAGTGTACCCTATCAAAATTTTGCTCCGTCAACCGTATGAAAACTTACAGTAACTGGAAATCAACTAACACATCGCATGTTCCATGACAATCTGATCATTACAGGGAACATAGACTGATTTTTTCGGATCCTTATAGCAAAGATTGGAAAAGTCATTTTATATCATTAGCCAACAGCCAAACTATTATTTTCTCCTTGCCCTCAAACCCTTTCGTTCAATTTCTATTTTCCGTTGCAAGAAACCAACGGATTTTAATGGCAACTGATTTATACACATGCCCACATGAAGGAAAACACAGTATCTAAATATATGTATATATGTATACATATACACATCACATGTCCATAGCAAAGCCATCAAGGAATAATGTCTACTAACATGAGCCCTCCAAACAAAGGACAACCAAGAAAAAGAAAGGACAAACAAATAACAATAACAATCACCACAATCACGACAATCAAGACAATCACAACAATCCGAACAATCACAACAATCACAACAATCACAACAATCCATCCAACTTTGTGTGATTTTGTTTTTGCAAAGCAAAAGTTCCGTGTTTTCACCAAGGATTGCTTCACATCTTTGCGAAGGCGCCCTTCGCTACCGTCTGAAAAACCCAGAGCTGTTTTTTTTCCCAACGACGACAAAGTTCAGGTGGAGGGGAATGACAAGTATATGTATATGCATAGATATTAAGTCTGTGACTGTATATATACATGTGTGTGTGTATACATGCATAGATTCATATAATGACATACTATATAGATCATTTAGGTGAGCTATGGTGAGCAAATTTTGTGTCACAGGATATTACCTCAAACGGATCCGACAAACGAAATGACATCGACATCTTGGGAGCCCCAAGTTCCCAAACCGTCCGAAACCTGTGGGAGCCAAAAATTGAGGAAAAGAAGTTACCGCGAGTCTTTTAATTCACCAAAAATATAATAAATAGTTATTCAATGGCTTTTTTCCTGTATTGAATGCATTGGGGTGAAACAAAACCCGAAACCATGAGACGGAAAGTCAACAACACTTTCCTAGCATGGATTTTTTTTGGCTTAGAAAAGCCCACGAGTTTTTGGGTGTGAGGTGACTTAGGACGCTTTTCAATCTTCTCAATGAAGTGTGTTTTTGTAGGTAATGTTGGTGCTGTTTGCCATGATTTTTTTTGATATTCATCGCACTGTCATGCTATGAAGCATGTTGGTCAGATCAATCATGATCAATCCGTTACTTGTACCTGAAGCAAGCAGGATTAATTTAATTCGAGGCAAACACGGTTAAGAGGGCCATTCGATTCATGATCGTTCTTCTTGTCCCAGAAAACTCATGAAGTTGGGACTTTTCTGTGGAACTCACAAAGAAGTGTCATTTTCACCATTAACATGTTGTACTATTCGCATAATGTTTTATCTTTCCTTCAACATGTTATATACACACTTATATATGATATATGAAATAAGTCAAACATAGATTACATATCTATAAATATATATACACATATTTTTTTGTATAGTGTCTATAGATACATACTGGAAGGATTTGGAACTCTCCCTTTCGATGCCGTCTTAGCCAACCCACCCTCTGAGGTGACATCTATCCTTGCAGGTCTTGGAGAGAAAGGGATTCAGAACGAAGACATGAAGGTGGAAAGATGCTGTTGATGGCACAGAAATCCTGCTATCAAAACCACCTGGGATGTTTAAAAGCCTGGCAAATAATGAGATACAGATAAAGGACCAAGTTAATTGGTGCAGGATTTCTTCTCTCAACAGTATCACCCGCGTGGTTGTCGACAGTTGAGGGGGGCTTGAGGGAGGTTGAAAGCTCCACAAATTAGGGGCTTGTTTCCCAGAGGCCCGCTCCTCTCCAAATAAAAAACTTTGCATCTGCTTCCTCCTCTATAGCGAGAGTTTTGAATCTTCCAAGCATTTTCCGAATGTTCTTTGAAAAACTCCTGGACCACCCGGGAATTTTCCCGGACCCTTTTTCCACATTGATGATTTCTGCTCACCGACCTGCGCAATCCTCTCCATCATTTTCAACCATCCCAACATATGGGTCCCTGGCTCCTCATCAAGATAAACGAATCTTTGCGTTGAGAATCGAGGATCCTCCCATCCACTTGTCATATGTTTTTCGTATATTTCTTTGGTGACCATAACACCTTTAACTTTGGAAGCCCATAAGCAATGAAAAAAGACGCAGGAGCAGTTTGCAAACAACCCGCTGTTTTTTTGGGCTTAATTTGAGGGAAATTTTCACAAAACCCTGTTATATATTATGGGAACCTTTTTTCATAAGCCATTCATTAGGGATTTTTGTAAAACACCAATTTTGTATAGTAGGATCATGGGTTGGCTTAAAACCAACTCAAGTTGAGTTGAGCCGCCAACAAACCGCGAAGTTGTTGGTTTCAGGCTGCTGCTAAGCAGTTGGTATCCAAGCGTGAGCCATTGGAGGTGCGTCCCGTTGATGGAAGAAATCCGGCTAACCAGTTGACATGGAGAATATCCCAATTTCCATAGGGTTTCATAGATGACAGGTGGTTTCATAGATTTCTGGAACCATCAGCAGTAGTTTAATGCTTTCAAAATGGAGTCGTAAAAATCAATTTTGGAATTGTGAAATAGTTTGGTCACATACAGTAAGTGGAGTCATCTTCTAAGAGTTTTGTCAAAAGAATGCCAAGATAAAACGTATCCAGTATGGAACCTATATTCGATGCCAACATTTTGTGGCGCTTCTCATGTAAGTCTGACTCAGAATATTTCATGTTTTCATTTTTTTTTTTGTCTGCCGCAAGGCGAACACAAAAAATCCCCATTCTTCCAAAGGACTTGCTTCAAGAACTACTCCCTGGAAGTTGAAAATAGCCCCTGAGAATTTGACATCACAATAGTAAGGTAGTCTTCCAACCATCTTTTTTCAGGGGTGAACTGTTCAACTTTGGGGTTGTACATTTACCAATTGAGATCAACTTAGATTAAACGCCTGACTCAGAGCTTGATAAAGTGGATGGAAACCGATGCAAGTTGGAAATCTTCCCCAAGCTTCCCTTGGTTTTGTAGCCCTAACAAGGCCAGAAGCCTTACGATTTTAAGTTGAACCCTATAGCAGGTACAACAACAAAAAAACACATCCATCCACCAGGTATTTGGAAAATCCCTTTGGGGTTGGTAGTGTTCTTAGCCAGCCACTGCTACTAAGATCATGACAGGTAAACCACAGGTAACAGAGACGGCAGTTGAAGATTGCCATGTTCACCTGGACATATGCTTTGTCAAAACACTTAATTGGGTCGAAACCCTTTGCAAGGCCATTTTCGGTGAGTGTTGGGTTTGTCATTTGAGCGAATTTCTGGATTTCGCGGTGTTGTTCTCAGCAGATTTTGTTCTTCTCACAACCCGTTCCAGACCAACTGTTGATAGAAGAAATTCCTGCTAACCACCTAGAATGTAACAAACCCTGTAAATAATTTGATAAACTACCTTTCCCTCAACTGGTTAGCCAGATTTCTGAACCATCAACAGTATGTAACCACCCACTGCCACCAGGCGTTGCCCCCTTTGCAGTTGCTGCGCTTGACAGTGGCTGCAACGAAGTCACAAGATGTCGCCGAAGAGGTCGGGGTTGGATACATGGCAGATGAGAGAAAGTTGGATATATGACATGTGTAACATAGAATGGTTTAGATATGTAGCAGCTCCAACAGGAATATGAACAATTATGAAACATGTGGCATGACAGTTCAAAGATGATTTAGTACAGAAAAACACACTCAAAGTGCTTTTGTAAAGTAGATATTTGGAGGTTGGTGAAATAGGGTCATATTCATCATCCGATTGAAGATTTGTTGCTATGCATTTTTTGGCTGGTTGAAGATCTATCCGCCAAATCTATGGGATTATTTCGTCGAAGCATGGATTTCGGGGGAAGAAGAAAAAGGCGCGTTCCAGGAATATGGGGCTGTTTAACCTGTCGTATTTACTCTTCATCTCCAAAAATCCATCAATGACTTTGATTCATAATCCTATTAGTTCTGATTATAAGGTACTCTTGGTAGTGAGGCCTTCAAAAAAAAAAACCTTTGATTTCAACAGAAACCACTATAGCTGGAAGCCACGGGTTTTTTCGTGGAAGGGATTTTGTCGACAAATCAACGGACCTTGTCGTGAGGCGTTGGATGCAGTGGCTTCTGCTGTTTGGAGAGCTCAGCCGGTTGAGTGGATGAGTGGATTTCCGGTGCGAAAGGCATTCCCCCAATGAAGTTATCAGACTACCAGAAGTAGTGGCTTCATACAGTTGATGGTACAGAAATCCTGCTACAAGTAACCACCTGGGATGTGATTAATGGCATAAACTACCGATCAACGGGTGCAGGAGTTAGCCATCAACGGTAGGTGGTGGTTTCATTTTTTTATTTTGACAAAGATTCTTTATTTTCCCGAAGAACTTGGGGAAATTATCCAATTTGACGAGCATATCTTTCAATAATTGGGGTGGCTCAACCACAAGCTAGGTGGGAAATCGGAGTATAAGTGGAGGGAGATTGAGGAGCCATGACAACAGCGCTGGCTTGAGAATTCAGAGATTTCCAGTCAGCAAAAGTGTTTTTTAGTGTTTCTGGAGGGTATATGAAGGAAAAAGTGATTTCTCGATTCGGAACTCGTACTCTTCTAATACCCTCCGCTAATCTGACATAGCCGGGTGCTGCTGTATTCCAAAAAACAGTTTTTAGGGGAAGCTATACATTTGGAACTACCTTGAGAAAAGTACATATTTTCGACCCCTCTAAGGCGGATCCCCGTTTCTAATAAACAAGCAAACGGAAACAGGTCAATTTCCAGTGAATGATCGCAGACACCTGAGGCTGCTTTGGTCTTGAACGCCTTCAGCATGGAGGTCTTGAAGGGTTGGCTGGTTGGGAGGCTCCATTTCTGATCCACCAGAAGGTTGATGAATCTTAAGATGAACCACCTTGGACAACTCATAAAAACAATCTTTTTTCAGTCTTTTTCACCTTGGCCTTGGGGAGACATTCCGATTCGAGGAGTATATTTTGGGAACTGGGTTGGGTCGCTCCTAGTGAATGGTTTGAGAATCAAAGAGCTCTTAGTGGCTCTTAGGCCATTATTTTCAGATATGGATGTCTTCACAAAGCCAGCACCCTAGAGACGAACTCACCTCAATTCAGTTCGGTGATAATCTATGCAATGAACAATCTCAAACTTTTTTGGTGGTTTATACTAGATCATTGAAAGATTAAACTCTTGCTTTCTCAAACTTTCTATATATTTTGTTCATAGATTCTTCAAACAGGCGGCGAACAACCTGTAACAATTTATTGACGCCTTGATATGTATGATGGAAACCAAACAAAAAAGAAACATCTCAGCCGTATCCGCAACCACGGTTGGAACCGAAAATCAGTACAAATGACAGCCTAGCCACAGCCTCGGAAAAAGATGGTGTCACATCCAAGCAACTCCTTTTTGGCCGGGTTCTGATCCGCCATTTTGTGTTTCATGAATGGCTCGAATGACATTGAATGAAGGTACTTCCAGTCTGTGCCTTTGTTGCGATACATGGACACATACCACCCGTTACTGTATGTCAGGACGCTTCAAAGCTGTTGCTGGCCGTTGCCAAAGCCAAAGCGGGTTCAGGCCTCTTGATTTCTCACCATGGACCTCAGCGCCCAGAGATTTCTGCGACTTTGAGATAGATTTACTAAGGATTACTGGAGTACTTAGTGGTTACTTATGCCCTTATATGGGGGTTTCCTAAAATGGTGGTACCCAACAACCATGGGTTTTCCTACTAA
This sequence comes from Breviolum minutum Mf 1.05b.01, assembly GCA_000507305.1. Taxonomy (NCBI): domain Eukaryota; class Dinophyceae; order Suessiales; family Symbiodiniaceae; genus Breviolum; species Breviolum minutum. Next base: position 172,689 of record DF239917.1, on the reverse strand, counting down.
AAATGATCATTTGGGGGTGTTTTGGGGGTACCACCATTTAAGGAAACACCCATATATAAGCCTTATTGAAGGGAAAGTGTTTTCAAGGGGTAGTCTGGAAAGCCATGACACTGGTGGGTTTTCCCCATCGGCGAGTTTCATCCTATAACATAATAAGTTGGGTGGCTGGAAAATCTCCCCCAAAATGCCATGAACATCAATGAAGATTTGGTGGGTTTCTATTGGCCACAGTTGCAGTTCAATCTTGCGAACCACCTGGGCTGACCAATTTCAGAAGCATGATTTTAGATGGATGGCACCTTGGACGGGGCATCATCCAAAGAGAAACCCGACTTTTTGAAGATTCCTTCTGAAACAACTAAGGCTAAGGACTTCAATATCTTTGTCGAGCAAATATTTTCATCGGAATAACGGTGCATTGACAAAATCCAGCACACCAGTATGGGTTAAAACACTCGGTGAATTCATTCAGGCTATTTATGGATACCGCTTTTGGTTCCCAGAACTCTTATTCATCAACGAAATAACTGAGATATATTGTTAGTTGGTCTAATTCTAGTCTAGGTTCAATGAAACATGACTATATAAGCAGTGTTTGGATGGAGCCCTCAGCGTCTTCAGTCTTCAGGTGGTCCTGGAGTTCAAGATCTCTATCAACGAGCAGCAGAGGTGTCAGATGAGGGGCAACACGAGGAAAACACCGTTCTAGGTGGTGGCAACTCAAATATTTTGTTATTTTAACCCCTATTTCGGGAAAGATTCCCATTTTGACGATATGATATTTTTCAATTGGGTTGAAACTGAAACCAGCTAGCGTTGATTTTCTCAAGGAAAACCCGTTCCCTCATCTTCCAGTTCCCTATATATTTGGAACCAGGGGTCGCTTGGTTGGCATATATATATATATATACAGGGAACTGGAAGATCAGGGGTTGGTTCACAAAGTTTCGTGAGTTTCGGATCGGATTCCTTGAAACAAAAAAAACCAGTGAGTTGAATGGGTTGAAAGTGGGGGGGGGGGGCAGTGGATGAAAAAAGATGGGGGCTAACAAGGGATTAAAACGAGTTGGGCCACCTTGGTTTATTCCAAGTATCTGATCTTCAAATGAGATTCAAAAGATCCAATGATTTAGGGAGTCACAGATATTCATGTTTTGTTGATGCAAGTCCAAATTGTATGTATATAATACCGATATGGGATGGCCAGCAATTCGATAACAGGGCTTGGGATACACCCAGTATGAAGGGTGCCAGGGCAAGAGGGATGACCTTATAATTTTAAAGGCTGTTCAGTCAATGGCAATGAAGAAATCTTCCTGGGAAAACAGCCAATCCCAAGAGTACACCCCACTCACCAAACTGTCAGACAGCTATGAAACGAATTCCTGTTTTGCCTCGTGGTAAAACGGCCCCACAGGTGTTTTTCGAACAAAGTGTTAAACAAAAAGCTCAAACATTTCGACTCATTCCCAAAAAATCAAGAATTCCTTCAATATCCTGTAATAGCTGGAACGTCTTTGCGCAAGGAAACAATCTCGATTGGGTCACCATGTCCTCCCTTCCCCAAAACTCTGGGTAGGTGATCCCACCAAAGTTATCAGAGCTATCTCCTGGGCAGTTGATCAAGGTGCGTGGTTCCTTCAAGGATTTTGAAACCGAGCCAGGGAAAGAGTTGTGGAATTTTTTTTCGCATCAGGAAAAAAAAGAAATATGTATTACGGTGGCAGATACTACTACAGTATATCCAATATATCTCCCCCTAAAAAATCAACATATAATATTCATATATCATGGTTCATCAGCTGATGATGAATTCTGAGTCACTTCGACATGGTTGTTCAAAGTACCCGGCCCTGACGTATCACCTAGAAGCAATGGGCCAAAAATAGGAATTTCAATGGAAAACACCGGGTAAATTGTTGGATATTTCCCGCAACAAGAAACATTGAGGGTGGGTATCTTGAACAGGCATGACTTAAGAATGGAGAGGCTGGAGGTGAGAAAAAGACACCTTAGGGGAATAAATTGATGACACTGACTTCGGTTTTGGGTGAACATCGCAAATGAGTTGATGAAATTGATAGGAAGGTCATGTATAGTTTCGGAACAGGAAAGTTGACAAGTCAGCTATCATAGGATACAAGCAAGGAAGGAATGGAATGGATGATTAACCAAAGCCAAACGGAGCCTATTTCGAATTATTTGAGATCATTTTTTATAGAAGCACAAGCATGGAGTGAGAATTTTCCTCAAGGCACCAATGTAGATGCGTTTCGGACCCCATAAAGTACACCGAAACGGAAACAATCAAAGCCAGGAAAGTTGGAACCAAATGAGATCTGTAAATATAAATGTCGCCAGGTCAATGGAATCTTAAAAGTTGCCTTTAGATACCAGTACACAAAAACACCATGGTCACCATTGACTTATCTGGGTGCCTTAGTTGGTTGAAGGGAGTGTATTTTTCCCGATGATTTAACCATTCTGATACTCTGGAAGATGTTTCATGTTAGATATTTTCAAGTAGGTGGCTCCGCCCCGAATGGTGCGATCGAAGTCATGAAGACGGTAAGGTCAAAACAGATGCCACAGATGCCAACATGTATAGTTTGATAGAAGGTCCATATAAACCAATATGTGAAGACTGTGCCATATACTTTTTTAATTACTGTATAAACAAGTTCACTGCTGTCAACACAAACAGTAGAAATTAGATGAACATCGGCGAAAAACCTCTGTTTCGAGGTGGTCTTGGCCGTCACCAAAGTGGACGCCTGTCGACCATTGCTGGAGACGGCCGCGCAAAATGCCACAGCCAGGCATGTGCCCACTGGTTCGGAAAAGATAATAAACAACCAACTAACAAGCGTCCTTCACAACCATCACCATCATCACCACCATCATCATCATCATCAATTTGGGGTTAACCACCGCAAGCAAGTGGAAAGCTGGAAATCTCAGTCCATACCAAAGCTTCTGCAGTCCATACTTTACAGCCCATCATCCCAACTTATAGGGTACCGGCTGTGTAGGGAAGGTGCCATCCCCTTAGCGGCCTTAGCGCACTCCCTTGAAAAGACGTGGGTTTCCGAAACAATTTGGTATATGACATGTTAATTGCATTTAATTGCAATGAATCAAACAACCAAGCTAGAAGCAGCATGACTCTCAAATATATATGAAATATATATATATATACATATTAGCAAGCAACTGCCTTGTGCATAGTTGGTAGTTCCGATTTTACCGCCACACCCCCTTATCCATATTTTACCACATCATTCATCACATCATTGTTTTCCATCATTGCATCATCATTATTCACCATCATATGCACCATCGTATGCACTAACAAAAATTCCATCAAAAAAATCCATCATTGCATCATCATTATCCACCATCATATGCACCATCGTATGCACTAACAAAAAATTCCATCAAAAAAATCCATCAAAGGAAATCCATTTTTGCACCATCATTTTTTCCATCAAGAAAATCCATCAAAGGAAATCCATTTTTGCACAATCAAATTTTCCATCACATCATCATCATTCTTTTCCATCAATTTTTTCATCATCATCTAGGGGTTATAATATGTGGCGGTAAAATCGGAACTACCAACTATGCACAAGGCACCCCTGCTGAAAAATATCATTATCATTATCATTATTATCATTATCTTCGTCCTCAGACCCACCTAGTTGAATATGACCACCGCTTCTGAACCTCAATAGCCGGTGGGAATGGATGGAAGGAAGTGGTCAGAGTGAAAGTGGCTTGCAAAAAAAAAACTTACAAGTGTCAAATCTGAAGCGAAATTCCTTTTTTCCATTCTCGGACTGTGATGTTTCACATGGTTTCTTGTGCTTTCTTGTCAAGCACCACTGCAAAATGGGCATTATGTGCGTTGCCTTTCAAATTGCACTCTCAAAATCACTCATCAGACTATGCCATACCGATATTTCACCCACTCACGTCTGGTCATCGTGAAGTTGTCGTGGTTGATGAACACATCTTCAAAGAGTGGTTGGTTCTCTGTGTTCCAAACATAGAACTTCAAACGAGTGGGGGCTTTAGGACGTCCATACCGGTCATAGTGGCGGTCGTTCTGACGACGTTTGCGTCCATACCTCCTCTTCTTCTTGTTGCACATCTCACGTATTGCCATCGTCGCAGAATCCGTGGAGAGCAAGGCATCAACATGATACAAAGATGCACCCGGCATGGTATTGCACAATTGGAGGTCGTGATGGGACTTGTGCCAAAAATGAAACTATGGTAAAAACATACTATGACATCTATGCACGAAAGGTGTCTCAAACTCTCAACTGCAAAAGTCTCAAAAACAAGAGCCTGACATGCCCCACCGTTGCTGATTGGGTTGCCCAACAATGATGATGATGAAGTTGTGCTCCTGAAAGGCAAGGCGGTGCAGTTTATCTATTCTTTTCATGTAATTGATTTGAACCCACCATGCATGAACGGAAAAAACGAGTTTTTCAACCTTTCACTTTCGGACTTGCAACGTGTCTTTGAAGTGTTATGTCTAACGCACTGTGCATCTAGCGTTCCAGACAAACAAATCACGGCAGGGTATGGGTGTGGAAATGTCAGCGGTCCAAATGACCGCTACCAGCGTTCTAAATGACCGCAACTAGCGTTTTATGTAAAAATTTTCCGCTGTCAGCGGTAGAATTTTCCGCTACTAGCGTCAAAAAATGAAATTTTCCGCTGAAAGTATTTTACTTCTCACATAATTCCACACCCCGACCCACTGGAGACAGCATCACCTTCAGATGGTGCTTCGGACAAACGACGCACTCCACGGCGGTAGTTCTCCACCGCATGCAAATCTGCCAAAAACTTGTCAGGGCAGTAGATGAGTTCAGTGCCCTTCTCAATCGTGTAATCCATGGCGAATGCCTCCAACAGAAGTTCAAACATTTCAATCCTCAAGTTTGCAAGACGAGGGATGGAAGCATCCAAGACCATCATGTCCTCAATCAGCATGGGGGCAATCTTGTAGAGACGCTCTTCTGTGTGCTCACGCTTGGAGACATCAAGACACTCAATGATTTGGTGAAGTTTGGCATCTTCAAGTCCATCCATCAAGTCCTTCAGCGACACCTCCTTCGCGAGGAGTTTCTGTTTGAAAGTTGCCATCTTCTGCTCCATTGGGGCGATGAAGGTTTGAAGTGTCATGGGTGCTGTGCCCACAACATCTGCCTTCTCTTCAATCTTCTTGGACACATAGGCTTTGGACTTCTTGATGAGCATGTTGATGCGGTCCTCCTTTTTGACAAAGCCACGACGAACCAAAGCCCCACCCTTGACACGAATTTCCAGACGAATGCTTTCAGCATTGTAGGCGTAGCCGTGGAGGGACTCAAACAACTCAATGTGAGATGCACCGCATTTGATGGAGCACATCCGAGGGTCAATGGTTGCCCCCACCGCCTCGGACAGGTCATGAATCAAATCAATGCCTGTCGTGCTGTTGTTGTAGGAGTAAATCACACGAGTCTCACCGTGTTTTTTGGGCACAATGACCTCCACAGCAAAACGACCATTCGCATCGCCCAACTTCAACACATCGGTGGAATTGCCCTCGTCATCTTTGAAGGCATGCTCTTCCAAAGACTTCGGTGGCTGGACATCAGCACTACCTCCACCTTCCGATGGGACATCACTGTCATCACTTTCATTGACAGAGCCACCGTCGTTGTCAGCATCGTCATCATCACTTTCATTGACAGAGCCACCTTCGTTGTCAGCATTAGGAGCGACAGCCTGTCTGTCTGCAAAGATGCTACCAACTGCAGTAGGGCAATCATTGGCGTAAGCATTGGTGATATTACGCCAGTTGTCCTCAACCACTTCTGCCAAAACTGTCTTTGTTGCACTCTTTCCAAACTGCACATCGGAATGAGAAGCAAGTTCAAAAAGAACAGAACGCGGAAGGGTCATGAGTTGTTCTCTGGACGGCGGTGTTCAGTTCCACATGTGATGCATGGCACGCTACAAAGTTGCGAAGAGAAGTGCCATCCACCAACTTCAGACCCAAAAGCCCAGTAGTGGTGAGAACTTGCACAACCGCCATGCTTCACCAATGAGACACAACGAGGAGCACCAAAAAACAAAACTCAAATTTGAACAAGCAAATGCTTCAAACATGATATTCTCTTTTCAAACCATCAACGATGTTGAAGTTGCATGGCATGAATTGCAAAATGCAATCTCGCCACACCAAACCACCCAATCGGACGGTGGTCTCCTCTCGTAAGTTGTTGGAGATGTCAGTGAAAAGTTGGTTTCAACCTCAAAGCGGTCGTTGTTGGGTAAAACATGTTGAGGGAAGTCTTCACAAAAAAACATGCAAAAAGAACCACAAATGCCAAACCAATACACGAAAAAAATCATAGCCCCACACCACTCTTTGAGAACCCCAACCGTTTTTAGATGATGTTCTTGCCCCCAAAGCCGTGGCACGGTGATAAGTGGTTGGTTGGGATGGGTATTGGATATGTAAATAGATATATAAAAAATAAATACGCCTCTAAAAACTTATGCCAGAGTTGCACGAACTTTGGCATAAATTTTCATGATTTAAACGATGAGTTTCAAACACTTACCACTAATATCTTTGGTGTATTTCCTCATGGGATGTTCCTTTTTAGGAGGTGGTGGAATTCCATTTTCCTCGTCAAGTTTTTTTTGCTGTTCGCGTTGCTCTTTTTTTCTATAGTAGTATTTCTTTTTGTAGTCGCGGCGTTTTTGTATCTCATTAGGGTCTTCGCGTGTCTTATGATAGTATAGCCTCTGAAACAAAGCCATTTGTTCCTTAATCTCTTCAAGCGTGAAGTTTTGTATGAGTTCATTCTCACTTATCACTTCCTGAGTTGTTTCGTTGTCATTTGATGTCATAATACTATTATACTATACTATAGGTTTTTTTCTTTATATACTTTATACCTAAAGTTTATTTTTATACTATATTCATATATCGTCATCCCATTTATTTTAGAAATTAACCCTAAAACATCTAAAGAAATGACACATTATTATCTATATAAATGTATCATGACAAAAAAACATATAAGAAATAATATCAGTATCCTAAGAAGCATTAGAGATAGACATGTTGGAAAGGTGTCCGCACCAATCCAAACAAAGATAAACACCATAGTGGATTTGTATGAAGAGCGCCGTATATCACAGTTTGGTACTGCCGAGCGTCTCATCAAAAACATCACGACTAAAAACGACAAACAAAAAGCAAAAGGCATCAAAGAAGCAGACAAAGCAATCACCAAGTATGAAAGTGCTACACCAATCACTGAAAAACTGGCAAAGAATGCAGAAAAAGCACGAGAAACTAAAAAAGTAAGTAATGTAAAAATCAGATTAAGAGAAAAAACTAAAGCATCTGCAGTATCTAGACTAGTCAGGAAGGCAAAGGAGCGAGGATTTGGTAAAACAGACACCTATTCAGTGAGTTATATGCTTTTCACATCATTTGACGATGACAGTAATTATAATAAGAACAATGAAATGGGAAGAAGGGCTTTACGACAGGCATTCACCGTCAATGGTATAAAGTATTTTCCTATCAATCCAAAAGAAGGACACAGGACAGCAAACATCAAAACGACCCCATTCATAGAAACAGTAGTCAGAAAAAAAATCACCTCACAAAAAGAAACTAGAGCACTCTTCAAAAAACTATTTGCATTACTACGTAGGGACACCAATTCTAATTTATATGGTTATATCCATGCCATTGTAGTATATAGCGTCAGTAAGATTGATAATGCAGATGATGAAGCCATTGATGTAGAAGAAGAAGGCTTAAGAGAAACAAAGAATGTATCAATCTACAATTACTACCACGAAACCCTGATTGACCCAACAAGAGAGACAGTAGAAGAAGCAATCAAAAACAAAGACTACAGAGAAAACGAATGCTGGATAAACGCACTACTAGAAAAGTATGAAGGCACAAAACTCACAAAGGAGAAGCGAGGCAGTCTAGCAAAGCCAGCACTAACAAGGAACAAAATACTAGAGATGCTAAATAGGACAGAGGATGACATACACAAATACGGCATATCCATCAATCAGATGAAACCCATCTTCAAATTTTTCAGCATACCTGTTAAACTTTACAACTGTGAATGCCAACTCCTGTTTCAATACATACCTGACAATTACAAGAACAATAGACACACTCAGATTTTCACAGGGATGATTAAGAATAATCACATCTACCCCATTAATGCTAACTGGGACAGATTAAATCAATTAGATGTATCAGACCCAAAGGAACTAAAGGTATCAAGTAATTTTTACATCAATGACATGGATGAACCACCTACATACAAAATCTTTTCACATATAGATGAGTTGCTAAAATTAACCGAGGATGATAGATACAATCTAATCCATGTGGATAACAACCTGAACGATGTCCTGTTTCAACTCAAGGGTGCTGGGTATGAACCATTCGTAAGATACCAAGCCAACAAAATTTCACAGTTAAGGGTGCGATTCAAATACAAAAACCTCGGTAAATCTGTAGATTACATCATATCATCTCAAGACCTGTCAAAGGAATACATTGAGCGAGATGTGCTGGTTAATACCGAGGATAAGTATAATAGACTTATCAATGCCATGTTTCAATTTAACAAGTCTATTTTTTCTGAAAGTCATAAGTCAAAGTATGATGACATAGACATGTCTATCTTAAACGAGTGTAAGACCGTGGTTCCACAGGGTTGGTTTCAAAAGATGGACAAAGTAAAAAATCATGTGGAGATTGACAGGACTAAAGCCTTTACGTGGGCATTTAGACAAATCAAGCGAATACCGAAATTTAATGAGTTTGATGCATGGATGCCTATGACTGACGAGATTGATATATACAAATTGAGTAGTTTGACCTTATACATGGTAGAGGTGTATGAGGGCAACATCTTTTTCAATAAAAAGATTAACATTATCTACGGCAAATTTTTGAGAAAGATGCTAGAAGATAATGTCAAACTAAAAATCATTTATTACAAACAGCCTTCTCATATTCATAAGGTTGATTATGACAAGGTCGTGGGGGAACTCTGGGACACTTACATCAGTGATGACATGGACGAGGACAAACTGATAAAAAAGAAGATTGCTAACATCAATTTCGGTATGCTAGAGAAATCAGTTAATACAGGACAAAGGAGTAAAATTTTCAATTCCATAAAGGAAGCATGTTATCATCAAAGAATTCACGGTGGTAAAATCTACGCCATCCAAAAAGAAACATACGAGGTAGAGTATCTGGGTGAAAGCGATTCTGAGAAAGATTTCAATGAAAAGACTACTATGGGAGACACATACTACATACTAAACACCACATGCAAAAGGCATTTAGTAAATGGATTTATTTATATCAAAGAATTGCTATTACAATATCATAACTTTGCTATGTATGATGCCTACACCAAGTTAAAAAATAATGATATCAAAATTTACAGCGTTAAGAGCGACGCATTCACGATACACATAGATGATTTGAACAAGGTCATGGGCAAGCCAAACTGTCCGGTGAGAGCGTTAAGGGAGGGCATCTTATCATTCAGTGATGAGATAGGAGACTGGAGACTATCAAAATCACAGATTACATGCCCTAGTGAAAAATACAGATACAAGTATAATGAGATAATAGAGATACCCATTCATGAAAATAATCAAGTTGAAGTAGTGGATGAATGGGATACAAAAGCCATATGCCACCAAATAATAGAAAACAATCCATGCATGATAAGAGCCAAATACGCAGGTTCAGGTAAGTCATACATAGCACAGTATTTCTACAAGTTAGGTTATAATGTTCTCTCCGTTGTTCCTCATAACAGGTTGTCTCAGGAAGTCATAGGCGAAGCCACCACATTAAATATGTTTTTCCGAATTCCAGTTAATAAGGGCGATGAACTTCCACCCTTTGACCACAGCAACTTTGATGTGATAGTTTTTGATGAAATTTTTATGTCAAACGAGTTTATCTACAGTAAGATTTTAGCCTTTGTAAGGGACAACCCTGACAAAATCATAATAGGAGCAGGGGATACGAAACAACTGCCACCCATCAGCGATTTGACAAACACACAGCCACATGACCAATATGCAGACAAGTGCATAGACAGAATTTTCAAAAATAACATTTACCTTAAGGTTTGCAAAAGGATAGGCGAGAAGGACAGAACGACTTTAGACAATCTCTATGATGACTATTGGGTCAAAAAACTACCCATAGCAGAGATAATAGAAAAATACTTTAGATACACCAAGACCTTAAAGCCTAATCACATGCACATAGCCTACACCAACAGCAGGTGTAAAATGGTGTCGGATGAGGTGAGAAAAAAACTGGGCAAGGTCGGTTTATACGAGGTGGGTGAAGAACTTATCTGCAGGATATATTACAAGAATTGGGGCACGAAATTTAACGTGAACATTCGTTATAAAATTATAAATATAAACTCCGACCTCATTACCATTCAAAACATCAAAACTAGACAAACATATGATGTTTATGAGGCAATTTTTTACAAACATTTTAGGTATGGATACTGTGCCACCTGTCATAGTTGTCAGGGTGCATCTATCAAAAATCATATTACCATACATGAGTGGAACAAAACGCATCTAGTGAGCAGGGAGTGGATTTGGACAGCACTCACTAGGTGCGTTGATTTTAACAATGTCTATTTTTTCAGAAATGACGATGCAGACGATAGGATGGAACATAATCAGTTCATAAACTACCTTAAGAACAAAGTAGATGGATACAAACAACAGGACGCTCGCAGGCTCGCGAGCATTCGCGACATAAGAGCAGGTAGGGAATTGAACCTAGATAACTATGTTGATGTGGAATGGTGCATGGAAAGAATGAGAGGCACATGCGGTAAATGCGGATGTGATTTTCACATAGAAAAAAAGAAGGGAGTAATGAGTAGCAATTTCACGGCACAAAGGCTGGACAACAATTTCTCACACACCAAAGACAATTGTCAAGCCTTCTGTGTATATTGTAATTGTTCTTCTAAATAATTTCTTGTTTATTAATATGAGTAATAAACAAAAAATTATAAATGACATTTATTTTGATAGAAGTGGGTTTGGAAGTAAAAAGAAAACATTAGAGGATGCCAGACAAAAAGATAAGTCTATCACCATAGACGATGTCAATGATTTCTTTCGTAAAAATGTTGAGGAGAAAAGGAAACCACGAGGTTCAAACAGTTTCGTTGCCCCACATAATAATCACACTTATCAAATAGACATTTTTTTCATATCTAAAGAAGATATAGAAGCACCACAGAAATATAGAGGGGGTTTAGTTTGTATTGATGTCTTGAGTAAGTATGCTGTGGTAGTGCCAGTGAAAGGTAAAGACACCACCGATGTTATAACTGCAACGATGGAAGCCGTTAATAAAATGAGTTCAAAACCGAAACTGATATACACTGATGATGAACGAGCAATTGCAAGTAGTGAGTTTAAACAGTATGTAGAAGACGAAGGCATAGAACTTTATAGGACTAGAGGGCATCCAGCGTTTGCTGAAAGATTTATACGCACCTTTAAGGATAAATTGTTTAAACGAGTTGAGGCTGATGAGAAGAAAGGAAAAGAAAACATTGATTGGACTTCGTATATTCTAGAGATAATGCTTACATACAATAATAAGGATGTTCATTCATCTACAGGTCAAACGCCAAACGAAGCAAGGAAGAAGAAGAATGAATACAAATCTGTATTAAATGTATCAATGAGGGCAAAGAAAGAAAGAACATACCCTGAACTGAAAGTAGGAGATAAAGTAAGAATTTTGAGAAAAAAAGCCATAACAGAAAAGGAGAGAACTTCACACTTTTTAAAAGGAGAATATACCGTTGAAGAAATCACAAGAAAACTCGGACAGCCCTATTTCAAACTCTCTGACTACCCCAGACCATTACTGCGTCATGATTTGGTAAAAGTATAGTCGCGAAGCACGCGAGGCTCTGCCGAGCGTCTATTTTTTATATTTAATATCTATGTTGAATTTGTTTTCCATTGACTTTATACTTTCTCTCATAGTAGGCTTATTCCATAGAATGCCCTTACTCCATGCCCCTGCTGTTGTTAAATCATTCCAGTTTTCATTTGCTTTGTGTCTGGTGATGTATCGCTGTTTTCTTTCTGTGNTATCATTTAGATTTTTTTCGTGGCGTCGTCTTTGCACTGCTGGCTTTTCCAGAAGAAGGAGTGATGCTTCTGCTTCTGCTTGCCCCTCTTTGTAATAATCTATGCCCCATATTATCATCAGAAATACTATCTCTACTTCTACTTCTATCACGATGAATTGGAACATTAGTTGAGGAACTGGGTTGTTCGGTTGTTGCTTGGGGTTCGCGTATGCTACACGAAACTTCGTGTTCTTGTTCTTCATCTATTTCGGCATTTATATCATATTCTGGTGGTGATGTTGCATTCCATAAGAATTCTGCTACATTTGCAGTCGTTGTTGCTGTAGTTAGTGCCGTTTCTAAAGCAAACTCTGCTAATCTAAACCCCCTCTTGATGTTTCTACTTACTCCCCCATCTCCTCCTCCACTGTCATCACTTGGATGTTTAGATGTTGGGTTAAGTTTCTGGGTTATCACATATGCCATCTTTTCTGCTCTTGATGGTTCTTTACTTTTGTGATTTGATGAAGTCATTGTTAAACGGTATGGTGGGTCAATTTTATTCAGTTCATCATATGTATCTGTTTCTTTATCCACCATATCTTTTTTATCTGTTTGTGAAAAGTTATTCATTATATCTGGAAATTGTGTTGCTTTATCGGATATTTCTATATCAAAACTTTTAGGTTTGTTTGAAGATTGTAAATGTGAAAACTTCAGATAATCTAACATATCATCGTCATCTATAGTTTTTCTGATTTTCTTCAATTTATTTTTTACTAATAACATTTATTAATAGTAAATATATTTTTTATTATTAATAAATCTTAATCTCTGCTTCCTCTTGGTCTATTTCTACCTTTGTATTCAGCAATTCTAATTTGTAAAAGTCGTTCTTCTACTTCTCTCTCCCATTCCCCATTCGCAATCATGTTTTGTGCTATTTCACGGTAGTATTGCCTATTTGTCATGCCCTTGCCTTTACCCTTTTTCTTTGCTTCAGTCAAAGAAATTTCAGGGTCATTGACATCAACTCCTCGGATATAGAGTTGAAATGCTAACTCGCCCTCACTCCAGTTTGAGATATTCGTTGAAAAAGAAATATTTTTCATAAGTTTAGACGATTTTTTAGGTTCTTCTCTTGCTGTTGTCATCTCTTCTGGGAAGAATTCTTCTTCTGCTTCTTCTGCATCACCTGTTGTTAAATCTGCTGTTTGAGGTTGTCTAGATGGTATGGGTAAAGGTCGTATCATTCTTTGAAGTGGTGATGTTATACCTGATAAGAAACTATCCAGTGTCGGAAGCCTTGCTTGTTGTGATGTTTGTTCAGCATGTGCTTCTCCTGTTTGTTGCTGTCTTGACATTGATTGTCTTGCTCGTTCTTGCAATTCGGTTTGCATTCCTGCTACTCTCAAAGTGCCAAAGTCTGAACCAACAGAAATGGGTGTTGAACTGCTTGATGATGACGATGATGGTGTGTTTTGTCTTTGCCTTTCTAAATTGAAAGTTCCACCATTACTTCTAACGGTCTGTCTTAACAACAAATCTTGCATTTGTCTTTGTAGAATTCTACTTTGCTGTTCCTTTAGCAATTCTAAAGCATCAGTCCCATCAAAAAAACTTCCTTCTGGACTTGCTTTATATAATGTTGCAGTTCTGTCTGGTAATTGACCTGTTATCGTTTCGTTTTCGTTGATGAGACCGATAATTTCATCATACGTAGGACGACGCTTAAAACCATATTTGGAGAACGGATTTATTAACTCTAGTGTTGCTGTTGCCATATTGTAATATAAATTATTTTAGAAAAAAAATAGTTTATATCATTTAATCATTTATAAGTTTCTTTCATCAATTCTTTTAATTTACTGTAATAGTTTTCTAGGTGTTCCTTTGATGGTCTTGAGAGATTGGGTCTATGTAATTCATTCTGTATTCTATCTATTTCATTTTGATAGTTTGCACGCTTGTTGCCTTCAATCATATTTTTTCTTAACATTAGCATCCCCTCGCGTGCATTCCTTAATTTCATTTCTTTGTGCAGGTGTTCTAGATATCTTGTATCTGCCATAAACGGATTAAAATTCATCATTGTCGTATGTAGATTGCTTCGCGTGTTTTTTCTATTATTATGTTTCTTCTTGAATCCGAACATTATCTATATTATTATTTTAGATAATATTTTTAATCAAACTCAATCATAGACAATGGCTCCCGATTCCCTCAGTTCCAAAATGGATTCACTGACCAAATGTGTGAAAATTTCTTGTATTTGTTCTCCTGTTGCCAATGGTCCTTGAGTGCCTTTAATCTTAAAAGTCAATAAACTGCCCATTTTTGTGTTAATAGATGTGAAATTAACATCAGCCATTTTTTCAAACGAAACACCTATTATAAACTTGTTTTCACGATACTGTTTATAACTAATGTTTAGTGAGTTCTGGTCTGCATTGTGGTAATGAATAGTTCGTCGTAAAAAGTAGAACGCTTCAGCCAGTGATTGACATTCAAACTCTGGGAATTTCTTATTACCCACTTGCATTTGCCAACTGAGATTTCTAGTAAAGTCTTGAAAGCCTTGACCTTCTACTAGTGCTCCATCAAAGCCGTCGTTAATCTCGCTGTATATCATCGGATTGTAAAAGTAGTTCCATCGCTTGTGTAAATAATTGTCTGGTAAGAATTGACCATATCTAGTTCCTTGCTTCTTTTCACGATATAAAGTAATGAAAGCATTGCTTAATTTGCTTGCTGATTTTACTATGTTCATATTAATTTCTCCACCTCCTGCATTAAATGTCTGGGTCAGCGTATGGTATTGGGGCACGATAAGTTTTAAACTTTGTCCCTCCAATAAATGTTTTGTGATATTATTATCTACCGTATTATCTAATGTAATAACTTCAGCACGGATAATAACATTATTAATCTCCCATAAGACACTTGTATTACCACCTTGAAAGTAATATCCGTTTGCGTCAGTTTCGGTTGTTCCATTACCCTCTGGCACTACTATAGGTTCATTACTATCACTGGCTATTGTAAATTCTAATTCTAAAGGAGCAAACCGAAGGGGTAAATAATAATTACTCTCTAACAATCCACATACTGGTTTATGCCCAAGTCTCATTTGTCCATTACTAGGAATTCCTGATAATGAATGTCTAGTAGGTCTAACACCTATGCGTCCCCATTCGTTGTGGTCAGCATCAGGGTCAACAACAACTCCATCAGGTGGGTCATTTGTATTCAGTCTAATAAAGTTGTCAAGTCCATTGGCATATCTATGATAGTCGTCATCCCATGATGGATTAGCACTAGATTCAATATCGTCCATTTCATTTACCTCTTTTGATTTAAACGATTTATACAATTGACAGTGCCTCGCATACTGGTCTATATCCTGCACGATTTGCCCACCTACCGTAGCCCTATACCTCTCCATAAAGGCATGTAAGCCTCCTAGTGGTCTTAAGAATTTTGCCCTATCACTAACATCAGTATTTTTGATATTAGCAAAAAGTCTAATACTAGATAAATCCAAATATTGATTACTATCTCCGCTGATATAAAAACGGATGTTTTTATTCCCACCTCCACTTGCAGAGTAGATATTACTTCCACTTGGAAAGTAATTTACAAATCTCCGGTCTGTTATGTATTGACTGGTCTCTGGTAAGCCGAAGTTCAATTGGTTTATCATTGTGTCATTTGCTTCACTGATAATTGTACCCATTATATATTATTTGTTTAGAAATTATTTTT
>DF239917.1:118461-156052 GCA_000507305.1 Breviolum minutum Mf 1.05b.01 | reverse complement strand
AAAGCAAGAAACAAATAATGAAACAGTTGAACCAGTCCAAGAAGAAGAACCAAACAATGAACCAGCCATTGAAAATAGTGTTGAACCACCTGAGGAACTTACCAACGAACCACCTGAGGTGAAACCAGAGCCAAAAAAGAAGGAACCACCCATACCCCTAGACCAACCTGTGAAACAAAATGTGAGACAACAGGATAAACTAGTGAAGTGCCCCAAATGTGATAAACAGATGAAGTTGAAAAGTTATAGGTATAAACACGAAACAACATGCAAAGGCAAGTTAGAGGACATACCAAGGAAGCCTAAAGCGATGCCTAAACCTAAGGTGCAACCAGTTCAACAAACAGTTCAAGAACCAGTCCAACATACAGTTCAAGAACCATTGCAAGAACAAGTGCAACAACAAGTTCAACCAGTCCAAAATCAAATAGTCCAACCCAGTAATCCACTTACTGATATGACACATCATTATCAATTATTACACAATCAATATATTCAACAAAAGAAAGAAAAATATAACAATCTTTGTCAGAGTATCTTTTCAACCAAATCTAAAAAACGATAATATTATAATCTAAATATATAATATTATGGTTTCATTAGACGGAGGTAATAGAGTGGTCGCAACTGAATTCATAAAACTACTCAATACAGGTAGTAGTCATCTTGCTACACAAGAGTATGTAGATAATGCTGTAGCAGAAGGTGGTGGAGGTGTTCAACCAGAAGATGTATATACTCAAGGAGAAGTAAATGCTCTATTAAATAATAAATTAAATGTTAATAATCCGCAAGATGTCATTGGTAATTTAAGATTAGACCCAACGAATGGATTAAGTAAAATAATATTAAATGCTGTTAATGCTCCTAATGACGAGGATTTATATGTTAATGGTAGTGCTTATGTAAATAACGTTGAATTAAGGGCACAAAGTATGAAATGCGACAATACCCTTACATTTGCTTCAATCAAAGGAAATTTTATATCAAACAATGATGCTAATACCGATTTAAAGTTTCAAATTAATACTAATGATTTTATTACATTATCAACTGCTAATGATGTAATAGAAGTAGATAAAGATATTGAAATGCATAGTTCAACATTAAAAAGTGATGTATTAGATACTTGGTCAAATGCTTCATTACAAATAAGAAGGAATGGAATAAATTATATATCGTTAGATGGAGATGATACTATAAGTATATCAAGACAATCTAAAATATCAAGCAATAAAGCGGATGGTGTTGATATGACAGTATCACATCATAATAACACAACTAATTTATTTGAAAAGAAATTATCGTTTAAAAATGGTAATGAAATTTTTGCTACAGGAGATGGAGGAGGAGATGAAGAACTATTATTAAACTATTTTACAGACGCAGGTGTTAGAATTGGTAATGCTACAGATGCTTATTTAACAATAAAAGGGGCAAGAAACGGAACAGATACTTTAACAGTTCATGGTTCTACTTATTTTGGTGGTGCTGTTTCATATAATGGTGATATTGTTTTAACAAATCCTTTTAAATTAAAATCAAATACTATAAGTTCAAATGGATTAAGTGATTTAGTTTTTGAAGTTGATACATTAGGTGAATTTTTTAGATGTCAATTTAGTGATAATACAGTTAGAGTTCCAAATACAAGAAGTTTTTTATCACAAGATATTTTTACAGATATAATAAAACCTTTAGCATTTGCTAATGATATAGTGTTTAATGGAAAAATACTACAAGCGATGGATATGTAGAATATTATAAAATTAATTCAACTATTGAAACAGTAGATTTTAATAAGAATGTAAATTTTAACAGTGATATTGATGCCAATGAAAATATAGTAATGCTTCCAAATAAAATATTATATTTTGATGAAGGCACTACTAATAAAAGATATATTAGAAGCAGTGCGAGAACATCACCATCAGTCCAAAATCATTTAGATATAGTCCAAGAAAATACAAGCATAGGACGCATTAGACTGATGAT
Source organism: Breviolum minutum Mf 1.05b.01 (assembly GCA_000507305.1). Lineage (NCBI taxonomy): Eukaryota > Dinophyceae > Suessiales > Symbiodiniaceae > Breviolum > Breviolum minutum. Next base: position 154,057 of record DF239917.1, on the reverse strand, counting down.
AGGAGCAGAAGAAAATGTAATAGTTGAAAATTCACAGTTATATTCTAAAAGAGTTATTACAGCAGTAGCAGGAGTTAAAGGAAATACTTATAACAGTAATGGTGATAATGATGTATTGTTTCAAAGAGATGGTAATGAATTTTTTAAACTTGATAAATTTACAGAAGACACTGTAGAAAAGGAAGCAATTATATGTAGCAAACAATTACGAGCAAATAGTAATATACTAGTCAATAATTTACAAATTAATCAATTTTCAGTTGGTGTTCAATACGCTGATTTTAGATTAGAAAATGCTGATAGTGTGATGAGATATTTTATTGGTAATTCAACTAATGTTAATTTTCAAATCACTCACGCAGGCATTGATTTAAATAGAGAAACAACAATTAGTAGTGTAAAAACTAATACAATAAATAGTAATGGTGATAATACAGTAAATTTACAACAAAATGGTAATACATTTATTGCTTTACAAGGAAGCGCATTTAATAGAGTTCAAGTTAATAGACTTCTCCGAGTTGTTGATGATGGTGGTTCAACCCAGTGTCATTTTGTTGAAAGCACTAATGGTAATTATATGAGTTTTAGGTTAGGTAATCACATAAATTCTTATGTATCAGGTGGTTCTAATGGAAATATTCTTCATTTAAATTATTACTCTCACGGTAATGTTATGTTAGGAACTAACCAAGATACGACACCAGACCCAATACCAACCATATCCATTAATAAATTTTCAAGTAATACAGGCAACGCTTTTGAAGTCCAAGGTGATAGTTTATTTTATGGTGATATAATAACGAATGCTTCTAATAATTATGTATATACTGACAATATACGACACAATACAGGAACTAATCTAAATATTTGGACTTTAGATACTATGAAATTTTATTCAAATGCTATTAATCAGATGGAAATAAAACAGACACAGATAGATTTTAATGATGATTTAGTAGTAGCATCAGGTAAAACTATACAATGTAATACGATAAATTCAAATGGTGATAATAATTTATTGTTTCAAAGAAACGGCATTGATATGTTCCAATTTATGACATACACTCCGGTAAATGGTCCGACAAAAATAGTAGATGGATTATCAGATGTAGGGATTTCAGCACAATGGATGTTTTCTGATGTATTTGCTAATAGAACAGCAAATTAAAACACTACATTTAGAGGTGCTATTAGTGGTGGTTTAGCAAGTGGAAAAATTTATATGACTTATTTACACGCTTCTGAAACATTAGATTTTGATTGTGATATTGATAATACATTAAAATTAATAAAAGGCAATATTGATGATACAACGCCTTCAGATGAAAGACTAAAAACTAATATTAAAGATGTTGAAAGTAATTTTACACAATGCGTTAAAAATGTTAAAATAAAAACATTTGAATATACAAATGAAAAATATGAAAATAATGATAAATATGGAATGATTGCCCAAGACCTTCATGCTCATTTACCAAAGGAATTTAATAATATTGTAAGGGAAAATAAAGAAAAAGATAGTGATGATAAATATTTAAGTATTAATTATATGAAATTAAGTTTAATTTTATGGGGGTGTTGCCAAGAACAGCAGAGTAAGATTGAACATTTAGAAAGTAAATTATTTGAAACAATAGCAAGGGTTGAAGCATTAGAAAAACCAAAAAGACGAACTACAACAAAAACTACAACATAAATATTATTTGTAAATAATAATATAATAATGGGCAGTAGTGCATCAAAAAGTTATGAAATAAATGCTGTAAAACCAGTTCAAGAAATGGATGAAGAGGAGTTAAGTCAAAAAGACAAAATGTTTAGAAAGGCAATTCTAAACCTATACGACGAAATCAAGGAAGTAAAAGTATCTAAATCGGATAAAATCATGTATCGTTTGCCGGTTCAACTCTGTAATTGGAGTATATTTTGATTTAATAATATTTTGTAAAAATAATATTATTAAACCATTTGACTTTTATCTATATGTATCTCTTTTTCCATTCGTATCATAAATATCTTATTAACATCACTCTCTCTTAACTTTACAAATAAAAATGAGTATGGCTTATCTTCGGTAGCGAGTTTGTAAATTTGATAGACAGTATTTTTATCAACTAGTGCCGATTGTTCTTGAACAAATGCATCTACTTCTGCCATATTTTTCAATTTAAAAATATATAAACTAGAACTATTCAAACGGACTATAGGAGCAAGTGCGTTATATTTCTGTGTGGCTGTGATGACCGATAATCCGAAGTGGCGAGACTTGGTATATAAACCGTGAAGAATTTTTGAATATCTCATAAAAGTTTTATCTTCTGCAAAGTCATCAATTATCAATAAGCAACTAAAAAACTTCTTCATGCCCTGTTTTTTCTGATACTCTATAACTTTATGCTGGGTATCTATGATATGTTCAAGTGCTGGTGCATCATACTCTTCAAACAGAAACTGTTCTTTTTTATTATCTACTTTTAAATCATTTTCTATGTATTTTATTACTTCTCTATATGCTTCATCTATGTGTGCAGTTGGTGAGACGATATATATTCTCTCAAAGCAATGGCGATATACATTCAAAACAAGATTTTGAATTAATATACCCTTTCCTCCTTGACTGGCACTCACGACTATAGAACGAAAGGGTAATTTATCCGCCATTTTGTATTTACTTTGTTTAAACTCAAATTGCCTTACATTAATGGGTTCTATAATAGGAACGGTGTTATTATTCATTATAAATCATTTAGAAAATAAAATATATTTAATATTGTAAGACACATATCTTTCGTCAAAAAGGGAAGTATGACGAATGGAACAGACTGTGATTACCACCCATAAGCGGTGAATTCGTTTGATGAGCGTGAATAATCCACCAGAAGAGATATGCAAGCAATGAAGATACGCTAAGCCTTCAATCCTTTTTTTCTTGAACCCCTTTCTGAGAATTTACAATATAGTTGCAAAACCCCAGGCAACATGAACGCACAGATTTCCCCAAATAATAATTACATGATAGAATTTATCATTTAATTATTATGGAAACAGAGATTGAAAAAGTGCGTTTTAAACTATTTAAAGAGATATTTAAACACACTTTCAATTCAAACTTTTAAAACTTTTAAAAAATATCTAGTTTAGTTATATGAGTGCTGACTGTGAAAATACCAGCGAGACGAACAAGGACAAACTGGACGAGATACTAAACAAAGTCAATAGGTGTAATAAAAATGTGAAGATGGTGATAGAAATGTTAGAAAGAGTAAAGGGTGCTAACGAGGCTAGGGCAAGACCGATGAGCAATNATGTTTTGAAAATGATACTTGGTCAACAAAATCATCAATAATAACCAATGTAGCGAACAATTGCTTGAAATTATGGTCTTTCTGATATTGATTTATTTTGTATTGTTGTTCTAGTATTTCTTCTAGGTCATGTTTATCAAACTCATCAAAATAGACTTTCTCACGCGTTGTATCTACCCTGAGATGTTTTTCTATGTAGTCCTTTACTGGATGCCAGACACTATCAACATGAATACTAGCACTAAAAATGAAGACACGGCTAAAACAATCTCTATAAATATCAAGTATCATATTTTGAAGCAGTATTGACTTACCACTTCCAGATGGACCGACTACAATCTGGGAAAATGGTATGCGAGGTGCTACATCATATTTAGATTGTTTGAACTCATATTCTTTCATCTTATGAGGTTTTATTATAGGAACGCTGTTATTATTCATTATGAAATTATTTAGAAAATAAAATATATTTAATATTGTAAGACACATATCTTTCGTCAGAAAGGGAAGTATGACGAATGGAACAGACTGTGTTTACCACCCATAAGCGGTGAATTCGTTTGATGAGCGTGAAACCGGAAAAGATATGCAAGCAATGAAGATATATATACGCTAAGCCTTCAATCCTTTTTTTTGGAGACCCCTTTCTGAGAAGTTTACAGTAATGGAGTTGCAAAACCCCGAGCAACAACAACGCACAGAATACCCCAAATAATAATTAAATGATAAATTCTATCATGTAATTATTATGGAAACAGAGATTGAAAAAGCGCGTTTTAAACTATTTAAAGAGATATTTATACACACTTTCAATTCAAACTTTTAAAACTTTTAAAAATAATCTAGTTTAGTTATATGAGTGCTGACTGTGAAAATGCCAGTGAGACGAACAAGGACAAACTGGACGAGATACTAAACAAAGTCATTAGGTGTAATAAAAATGTGAAGATGGTAATAGAAATGCTGGAAAGAGTAAAGGGTGCTAATGAGGCTAGGGCAAGACCGATGAGCAACGCACAGGAAGGAGGCACATACGAGAATAAACGCAAAGCATATCTAACAAAATTGAACGCAGGAGAAATCAAAGAACCTAAACAAACTACACTGGATTACTACCAAGTCAAAAAAGAAGATGGGGTATATTCCTAAATTAGTATTTTAACCTAAAACCGTTTAAAGAAATATGACCTATATATATTAACATAATAATGGTTCAAAAAATTGACCTAACAAATTTACCAAGCGATGTTGCAAGCAATATTGCGTCCTTCATGCTAGGCAAACCTGAAGACTTAAGATTAAAACATAACAAGGCACTAAAAAAGATACAAAGAAAATACAAGCCATACTTTACTGAAGAAGACCGATATGAATATGAATATTTTGAACAACAATCTGATTGCAGTGAAATTGACTTTAGAGGTATTGAAATTGGCTATTTTCTATTACAAGGAGAACATGTCAAACCATTATATCATTTTATTGCTCATCAATACAAAAAACTTCAAAAAATGATCAAAAAAGAAAATGAAGAACAAGTTAAACAGCACTATAGTCTTGAAAAAATTCACTTACGGATTGCGAGAAGATACAAAGACGAAAAGGAATACAATACTCATATTTTTATTGACAACGACCGTCAAGACTGGAGAATTGAAAATGTGGATGACTTTGACGATGAATTAAAACAATTAATCAAACGAAAAATAGATGTAGAAAATACACTATACACAAATGACAACGGTGGTGCAGTTGTTTCTTCGTACAAGATTAGGATAGACCTTGATTTTAAAGACATGTCTCATTGAAAATTTTGATACAATTATTTTGAAAAATGATTGTATGAAAGTTTTTTTTTGCATGGGGTGCCTTGTGCATAGTTCACTGCTCCGATTTTACCGCCACATATTATAACCCCTAGATGATGATGAAAAAATTGATGGAAAAGAATGATGATGATGTGATGGAAAATTTGATTGTGCAAAAATGGATTTCCTTTGATGGATTTTCTTGATGGAAAAAATGATGGTGCAAAAATGGATTTCCTTTGATGGATTTTTTTGATGGAATTTTTTGTTAGTGCATACGATGGTGCATATGATGGTGGATAATGATGATGCAATGATGGATTTTTTTGATGGAATTTTTGTTAGTGCATACGATGGTGCATATGATGGTGAAAATGATGATGCAATGATGGAAAACAATGATGTGATGAATGATGTGGTAAAATATGGATAAGGGGGTGTGGCGGTAAAATCGGAACTACCAACTATGCACAAGGCAGTTGCTTGCTATATTATATGCCATGCAACCATACTGACTAAGTTGACTCGAGAATTTGCACGGGGTCGGAGATTTGCCAGATTCCAGAACGATTGGCAGGGTGGGAGACATCCAGCCATCGCAGATGATGCTGCTGATGCAAGGACTTTTGCCTTTAGGCTCCTGTGTTTTTTTGCCGTTTTTGTTTCTTCATGGCAGAAGCATGAAACCGTTCACCCTCCATCGCCGCCTATTGCCCCAGGGTTTTCAATGGGATGTAAAAAGCTTCAGGGTAGGTCAAGCAGAGTTGGTTGACTTCTTGAGAGTTATGAAGGACAAACCCATGAAGAGGATGGGATTTTCATGAACAGGCATTTAGAGAGGCAGCTCTTTTTTTGATTGGCAATCAAATTGGAAAGGATTTGGTGAAGGTAGCGTCCAAGTTCATATTGACGTCAAAACATTTTGCAGCTTGCAAAAGATCTTCTTTACGACTCTCTTATTTTTGATTGAAATTCTGCACTACCTGGGATTGTTTTTCAACACCTGATGAATTACCTACCATGGTAAATCACCATTAAACCACCATTTGGGGAACATGTTCAATAATTTCCAACCACCATAAGCAAATCAAATGGGAAAGATTTTTGGTCGCCATTTTCAAAAGCGCCAGGAATTTATCCATCAATCAGCAGGAAATGTCACCATCCTCATGTTCCCCCCCAAAGGTGGGGAGCATCCAGCACTGCAGAAGATGGCGGACAACTGGGCTGCAAGCAACTTGACATTGATGCTGAACCCTGGTGGTTTTCCAATGTGAAAGTGGAGGATTTTTCCCATAAGACGACTGATTTATATTGTACAAAATCACCCTTAAAACTAAAATGCTCAAGTCCTTTTGAGATAGGGGTGTTGTATTTGTAAAGGTGATTTTACCCTACTTAGAGAAATCACCCTTAAAATGCATGTTTTTGGTAAACCGTTTTTTTTTTGGGGGGGTTTCTTGTTGATAGTGTTAGATTTCTTTGACTTATACATAGTGTTCGAACTTCTTCGACAAACATAAAAACGCAAACACGAAAACACAAAAACACACATACACAAACACAAACCAACAAAAGACCACAAACAAACACACAAACACGAAAACAAAAACACAAAAACACAAATACACATATACGAACACAAAAATATACAAACTGACGTCTCCATTCCCACACAGACTTCAAATTTCTTTTAGGCATTGGGGCATCGTTCTTTCGGGCCAGAGTGTGGTCTAGTTTTTTGGCATACAGATGATTCGGACATGAATATCAAAAAGGACATCAATGTTTGGCTCAAGGTCACAAGCGTAGGTAGGATTCAGTCAGTACAGACTGCATGGCTGCTACTGGACAAGATTGATCCGACGAAAAGAGGGCATCTCGCTACCCTCGCTACTTTGTGCTGTGCACTTACAGAGCCCCAAGTAGTGCCAGCCAATGCAATCAAGATCTTGCTGGTAAGAATAAGATCACTACGTCCAGGACAGAAGGTTCAAAGCTGTTCGCAGGTTATCAGCCATAGTCGCTCCTGGCGCTACGAGCTAAAAGAGCCGAGACCAATCTTCAGCCGTAATGAGCATGAATAGTTCAGATGTATTCTCATTGGATGCAGCCTGACCGGTAGAAGAGAGCAATAGTGATACGCAAAGCCCAGATGGATCTCATCCGTCTTCCGCGGGTACGTACACGAATGTAACCCGTGCACCACAGTCAGAGACAGCCAAGAGATCAAGGCCGCGATTGAAGATAGTGAAAAGGGATGCTGCTATAGTTCCAGTGGACCAACATCAGTCGTACGGAAAACTGAGAAATCATGTAGCTCATCACGAAGACGTAGGGATGTTGCTCCAGCGGATGTTGAACTAGAATCGCAATTAATGGCAGTGGAGAATTATCAATCTATCGTACAAGATTAAATGAAGCAAACTGAGGATCAACAACATATGGAGATGATGGAGTCATGAGTCCAATCAGCAATACAACAATGTGATAAACAGTTGGAGATCAGGCGAAGAGAAGTCGAAAGAGAATGGACCTGGTTTCAATCCGAAGCCATGCTATTCCAAGAGGCCAAAGTCTAGATTCAAGAAGTTCAACAGCGGTTTGGTCATGTTATTCAGGAAGATTATGGCTGGCCTGGCCTTAGGATTTATCAACTAGAAGGAAAACTGCTGAGGGAAAGAGCACACCATGAGGAAGGCATGGAGTCGATTTCACAGACCACCCATCAAGAATTCGTTGAGATGCTCGGGGCCGAGCAGCTGTGGGGGGTGCAAAGGGAATGTCATGCCTACTGCACAGTCGACATCACCCTTATATTCCGCGCATCACCGTTTGGATTGATGCTACCCTCGCAACTTTGTGCTGTGCACTTAGAGAGCTCCAAGTAGTGCCAGCCAATGCAATCAAGATCATACTGATAAGTATAAGATCACTACCGCTAGGATAGCAGGTTCAAAGCTGTTCGCAGGTTTTCAGATCCTCCACATAAAGAGCTAGCTTACAGCAGCCGGATTGAAAGTCGCACACATTGAGATGGGAATGCCTGAAGTGACATATGGTTTGCGCCTTTATATTAGTTGTGAATGTGGTATGTTTTGATTTGTGTTTTAATAACCACTTGTAATCTTACTACATGTCCATTCATATCCATATACAGTCTTAACTTCTTTGTTTTTTCTGGGCCATGCAACAATTATTTGATAGTTGAATATGAAGTAGCTTGAACATCATATTTAACATCATATAAATATTGATAGACACATGCTCATTTCTTTCATATCAGTTTCAAGGATGACAACACCATTTTTCATCCTTTAGTCGTTTTATTTCCCCAAATTTTGTGGACCAACATGGAGACTTTAAGGGTGATCAGGTTGCAACTACAGAGGCTGGAAGTTTTTCTTAATTCGCAAGGGAGGCCTTTTTGAAAAGGGCAAACTGTTATAGAATTAAATGTTTCAATATGAATTTTCCAAACACACCAACATAAGTTGTATTTGTAGGAACAACACGTGTCTAGCTGAATAAGACTTCAGTTGGTTCTTCCATCCTCCATGCAGCATTAAACAGCTAGGCTTCTACGAAGCCACACGGTTCCTTGGCGCCGTGCTGTGTGTTGTTTCAAAGAGACAATTTGAAGGCCTAAAACAAAAAGATAGCTTCTGGTAAACTAACGTGGCAATGGAATATCCACATATTTAATAGGAAATGCATCTTCAATCCGGGCCCATTTTCCAGCCAGCTATGTTAGTTTACCAGACTGTAGCCTGGATGTATCCCCATCCCAGGCAGTCAAATAGAACTCAGTTCAGTTTTGCAAGAAACTTTGAACGAGTTATTCACAGATCCGATGGCTTCTTCAAAATGCGATACACTGAAAATATAGGATATCATTGCAAGCATCCCATTTTGCAAGGTAGTGCTAAATACAGCATCGAAATACCCTCGAAATACAGTGTATATATGTATATATATACACAATATATACACAGAGATTCATTCAGCATCAATAACATATTTTCCGCCACCAATCCATTAGTATGTACAAACCACAACCTTTTTGCAAGATGTTCATGGCAACCAACCGCAAACCAATGGTCCAGGGATGACAAAACATCTCAACTTCCAAGCCCTGGGTTATGTCAAATCATCTTGAAGCTTGACTCAAAGAAGCCTAAAGTAAAGAAACCTTTGATACCCCAAGTCAATTGGAAGCTAAAACGCACAATACCCCAACTCAATTGAAAGTCTACAAAAAAAACATGATACCCCAAGTCAATTGGACGAACATCTAGTCTCAAATCAGTGAAACGTCAACTTTGAGCAATGTGGTTACTGAGGTTGGAGGGTTTGTTGGGTCCAGATCAGATTGAGACGAGACGGAAGGAGCTGGAAAGCAAAGGTGGGAGGGGCAAAGGGGGAAAAGCTGGTTACACTTCAATGGCAATTGGGCGCTGAATTTAGTTGAGTGTTATGTAACGAAATGGATGGTACTTCATGAAATGGATGGTACTTGATCGGATGGTACTTCATGAAATGGATGGCACTTCAAGAGAATGATGTTCTTTTCATTTTTTTTCCATTGAACATCGGATGGTTTGGGGGCATACATGTACAATGAGTTGGCCAAACAATGCGCTAAAAATAGTGAAGGTAGGTGATGTTATCCCAAGTGGTAGTTTGTAGCACTGTACGAGGATCATTTTTTTTGAGGGGGTCATGGTGTGCTAAAAGGTGCGTAAGAGGTGCTCAACAAAACAAACAAAGATTCATGGATTCAAGAAATGAAAGGCTGACCTGAGCATCCAAAACCGGACTTAGCTTGGTTTAAAGGAAGGGTTACCCTCGCTGAAACTAACTTTTGCCCCTGAAAGTAGGCCATCCCAAAAAGAAACTAGTATTTATTCCAACCATCCATTTTCGGGTGCAAGCTTTTAGTTTCAGGGAGGGTATCAATAACCTGGTACTTCGCAGTACGATTATAAATCCGGCTTAGCAGATAATGATGCATACCCTGGAAGTCCAACCTCCAGTTTTGAAGTGGTGGCAACGACTTCTAGGCTGTGGAACGTATTTTTTCTTCCCAGACATTGCCAGATATAAAACCAATGTATGTCTATATATATATATATTATATTAGATATATAGATGCTTAGCAATGTAAATATCTATCTATACATATTATATTTGTATATATTTATATACATGCATACAGCATGCAGCAGACATTATCACATACAGCACGTAGGCAGTCTCACATTCCATTCCATTCGATATTCTTGTAGTATCTGATATTTCAATCGTTTTTTCTATGGATACCCTGGGGATAATGGACACCTCCTTTCAACGGGCTGGAGGTCAACTATCAGCAGATCAACTGACGAAGTTGGCTGTCATGGTGGCTCCAGTGATGCCTAAACATCCTTCCTTTTGGAATGTTCGGAAAACTCAGAAACTGATCGCGCCTTTGCAATGGGTGGTGATGAAACATATTACGAGTGAGTGAAAAACTTTGGAAAAGGAGGGCACACTCAAAAAGGGAATGAAACTCTTGTCTAACCATTGATTTTTTCAAGGCTGAACTGTTTGCTTCAGGGTATTACACGAATTTGGACATGGAAAATGAAGGGTTCCAAATAAACTTTGGAGATAGCTGGGAATGTACTCGTAACATTTTCAAAAACTAGCTCCGGCCGGTTTCAGTGGAAAATGGAGACGAAAACTTGGACGTCCACCCCATCGCCCCATTTTACAGCGGATAAGTTGGAGGGATGGGCATGTTGATCCTGTAGAAGGCTCTGAACTTCGTCACGGCACGTCGTGAATACTGTACTAGCTTCCTTTTGGGGTCGGGCCTGTTTTCAGGTGCAAAAAGTCAGTTTTAGCGAGTGTTTAAAAAACACACCGTTGTGGTTGTTACTTTCTACCATGGTAAATCACCATTAAATTCATTAAATCACCATTTGGGGAGTATTTTCAATTTTTTCCGACCACCTTAAGCAAATCAAAATGTGGGAAAAAATTCTTGTAGTTTTTGGGTGAGGAAACTTTGAGATGGACTCCCAATCCCAGGATGACATTTTTTTCGAGGTTCGTTCAGGAATAACCTATGAACATCCCTTCAACTTTAATACATCTATCTATGTCTATTAGCAACAAAACTACAGAAAATCCTGTCAACGTGTGGGATTTTCTCAGGGAAAATCTCTTCATTTGCCTCTCCAAAATTCAAACCACCAAATGAGAGTTGCAGAACTTAAATGAACTCAATATGTTAGAAATTTTCGAGAAAAAACTCAAGGATCTTAAAGAACTCCAAGTGCATAACTGTAGCTGTTGGTTTCAAAGACTTTTTATTTTCACCCAGAATGCAATTTGACTAATATTTTTCAGATGGGTTGACACCACCAAGGTACCTAACGATTACATCCTATGGAAAAACTCCTATCCCAAATAAAACGCTGAGGCGCTTGGAAAGCGCCTCCGAGAGATGCCTGAGAATTTGAGCGATGCGGGGATTGCCAATCTGAAGCTTGGGGAATGAAAGAAAATCCGAAACAAAAACAGAGAGATTTCTGGGATTTTGAAAGGGGGAGTGATGAAATGATACTTATTTTGGACCAGTGTTATGTGTTATGTATCAAATGTAATCATATATTCTTGAAACAACTTGTGTAAGAACTTGCATTTAAAGCAGTGCATGTTGAGATGTTGAAGATTGATCCCATGATAGCCATGCTTGGCTTAGAAAAAGGCGGGCTCTTTTCAAAGAAAACTCGCTAGCTGGTAGCACCTGATAGCATACGTGAAGCATAAACATCATCGGAGGGCCTTTGAGCTCCATCTTGGGCGCATCCAAAAGGTGTTGTTGAGGTTGATACCGCCTTGAACATTAACATGGAACATAATCATGGAGGTTTGGTTCAGGTCATTTTCCTTTGTTTTCATGGGTGATTTGTAGGTTCCAGCCGTTAATCTTCCAGGGTGTAGTCCTCAAAACGCTCTCAAAAATAGACCAAACCACGGTTTTTGAAGGTTTTGAACGATGATCTTCCACTCAATACTTGGGATATTCACAAGTTTTTCTGGATAACTTTGAGTTTCCTGGGTTGTCAATTTTTTTCCCACAAACTCGGGGGTGTACTTAGAATGAAAACCTGAATGTAGAGGCATTGCTTTTCCAACAACTGGTTTTTCATCATGATCGATTGCGTATCAAAAATTCATGGTACCTTACAAACTGGATCTTCAAAAAGCACATTTTTTTCCAAGTTGTTTTTTTTTGGTGCCATTTGGAAAGCCAAACTGACAAGGATATGTATATATATGCTATATATATATATATACACATGGCTATATTTGATAGAAGGTATAGCAGTATAGGAAAACCCATCAAAATGCTTTGGGGACCTAAAAACCCGGCGAAAAACACAAATTCTCGACAGCGCACCACGATTCATAAGGAAATCGGCATTTCCAGATGGTGTCCCGAACCTCAGGTTTGTTCATTTTTCCCGCCTGTGATTTTTCCTTCGGTCCCCTGGTTGAGTCAAAAGATGGCAACATTTCGAGCTTGAGAATCAATGGCCCTTTCATATCCGGGGAGATTTTTAATTGGATTTTTGCACTATCAGAGCTCTTAACCACCAGTGATTTTGTTGGCAAACTTGTGTCAAGTGGAGGGATCTCAGTAGCGTCTTAGGGTGAGTGATGTGTGATTTTTTGTTTCAAATGCCAAGAAGGCACCTTATAAGAGGAGATCTATTCACACTGTGTTTTGTTGGATGTTTTACAAGCAGCCGCAACTAGCCTTTGCCTGATTTGTGGTTTTGTTGCTGATGATCTTGAGATGCTGTGCTTTGGCTGTTTGAGCTACGGAATTTGCGAGTTTCTTCTGAAGGTCTTGACACCACTTACATGCTTTCTAGCAAAGATACACCAAAGCAAAGATAGACCCTCTTTCTAGGTGGTGGTTTCAGATATGTTTATTTCTAGCCCTTGTTTGGGGAAAATTGCTTAGTTGACTAATATTTTGCTGCCTTTCAAGTGCCTTGCATTTCTGAGGATTCTGGTAATGTGTTTTTGTTCGATGACATTCAGACTTCTCAACTCACCCATGCTGGGGGTCCATGATTAGGCTATGGTCAACCGGGATGCAGCCAATGATGAGATTGGAGATTTCTCTGCAAATGGATCTCTTCATCATCCCAATCACCATGCCACGCACATCCCCAAGGGCCGTCACCCGTCACCCAAAGTCTGGACCTCCAATCCTTTCACTGAGGAAGGCCCAGACTTTGAAAAGAAAGAGAAGATTCTGAAGAAGGTGAGAACACGGGAAGAAAAAACCAATGCCGAGCTGGCTTGCAAATTATCCAAAACTAACACCAAGGGCTGCATGGACTATTACCAAATATCGTCCCACATGTCGCGGTCGAAAAAAAACAGGTATCTTTAGCCTTAGCCAAATTTTTTAAAACCTGAAAGGACATGCCAAAGCTCCAAAAACAAGTTTGAGACCAAGGGCAGTAAGAGAACAGTGTTTCCGGGATCATTGGACAGGGATCATTAAATTTGCTGATTTGGGGGATCAAACTGTTGCAAGTCTATGGCAACTTTGAGGCTTTTGTCGCTAAGTTTTGGGGTTGGTAATAACTCATGACCCCTGGAGTACCAAGCGCAGGAGCCTCCAGTTTTTTTTTTTAAAAAAATTCCATAAAACTTTTTTTTGGAGTGACAGGTGCCAACCTGGCTTAACATTTAGGAACTCTGATAATTTTGAGAAGCACCTGGGTAGCATCATAAATTAAGTGAGGAAAAAAGGTTTCCAATTAATTGAGTGACCTGTTTCTAGGATTATGTGGGTGCAGTTTTGAATTCTACACAAATCATTTGAGCTTTTCGGCGTTTTTGGAATGCCGACTTCAAGGGAATTTTGATCAAAACTTTCCATGCTGGCAAAATATTCCACATCAAGCTATATTGCATTATCTGCCAAATGGCACCACAGCTTAAGACTTCAGTGGGGGGTAGTCGCACATGCATCACACGTTTCTCATGTCACGTAGTGATTATTTAGTGCTGAAGCCGAATCTTTAGTGCTGAAGCCATTTTGCAGTGATAAGAATCAGACGCAAATCAGGCCTACAAAGAGGGAGGTGGTGTTGGGGTGACTCAGCCGTTTTCGGGGTTTGAGACTCCCTAGAAAAGCGTCAGCCACTGAGATTCTGCGGTGAAGTATGACGAAATATTTCAAGATTTTGTGTATATATATATATATGCAATATTTGAAACATGAATATTTGTATGCAAACAAACGCGAGTATAAAACATACCATAGCCTGAATATTAATTTACTATTAATGAAACTTAGGACCGTTTTTCTTCTCCCAGGATTCCAGTCACCACCAGAATCATCACTAGTTTCGGGGATCCCGAGCTAAGCTGCTGAAGCTTCATTTTCCACTCAGATCCTAGGGACGAATCCCAACAAATCCTGAGGAATGGGCTCGATTTTCGAGCCCATTCCGGAACCTTTCCAATGGGCATTCCCGAAGAATATTGATTCATAGAAGTTTTTGTAGCAAAGGCCGTAAGAGAGTCGAGTAGACCAAAGGAATTTGATATGATATAAATATGAAATAAATTGATGATTTGGAAGAGTCGGAACTCCTTTGAAATATTAGGCTATTAATTGTTTTTCTAAGATTTCCAGGATACATATAAATTCACATCTCAAGCACTGGCTTTGTGGTTCTGCGGAGACCTCAAAGAGGCCCATTTGGAGGGAATATGCCATGGAAAGGACATGATGGATCCAGGTAAGAAATCCCACTGTTATCCTGACTTTGTGGGGAGATGATTTCCATTTTGACAAAAAACATGTATTTTCAATTGGGAATGAACCCACCAACTAGAAAGAACATTTGAGGATTCCAAATCACTAGAGTCGAATCCCCCTACAAGTTGAAAAAAAATGACAAAAAACGCATCATCTCAGGGATCTAAGCACCCAAGTATGTTGGGGTAGACCCTTCAAAACCAGGATTGGGATCACTTGACTTCCAACACGTGGTAAAAAACCGTTTGGAATTGGGAGTCTCCAAGATCTTTCCTTACTCTATCCAAATGTTTTCGAATCCAAAACGAAAGAAGTTGGGAATCAACTCCCCAAAAACCGAGGCCAAAGACAAGAAGGCTGCTGATTCTTTGGGGGTGGATGACTGGTGGACATGTTCGACACACGATTTCACGAGGATCCCACAGTAAATCTTCGTGTAAGAGAGGAATCCTTCGAACATTTGGTGGAGAGTTCAGGTTGGTAAATCATTCTTGTGTCACCCAAGGGTTTGTATGTATACTGGTGGCTAAATCCCAAGAACGGCCGAACATTTCCAGACAGACATGTTGCTAGCCAGCGAAAAATAGGGAGATGAAATGTGACAATTCATCCGATGTCACATTTTGGTACCAGGAAATTCGGTGTTCCACACTACAAGTTGAAGTTCGGTGAATGATTGTAGGCAGTTTATCCAAAATGATCACGCTTTCTCCTGTTTGAAGGAGATAAAAATCATCAAACAGACGTCTGATGATGCGTGGGTCCAAAAAAGTTGGCTTAGGATTCCGATAATATCACCTAATAACCTAATGATTAATAAATTGTTTGAAACACTCTGGCAAAAATGGATTTATCTTTACTTGACGGTAACTTCTTCGACTTTCATAATTGCCATTTCGCAAACATTATGGAAGTTCCTGGTCTTTGATTCTCCGAGCCTTTGAGTCCTTGATTTCCTGTAGCTATGAATAGGGAAGCTCATAGGGATTATTAGTTGATGGGTATTTTCAAGCGGGTTCTACCAATGTACTGTTGTGCGCAAGGTCAAATATCCCAAGGAAGGTTTGTTCATGCTACTAACTTGTCATGCTCCAATGTCAGAATGTCAGAGCATTGTTTTGTTTCGGCTTTGTAATTCAGAGATTTCTGAACAGCGAATCCCGTCATTGGCAGGATGCTGAGAAGGATAAAGATAAGGAAAAGGACAAGGACAAAGACAAAGATCGAGACCGTTCTAGAGATAGAGACAGAAGAGACCGCGACAGATCTCGTGATAGAGACAGAGAAAAAGATCGAGATAGAGATAGAGGTAGAGATAGAGAGAAGGAAAGAGACAGAGATAGAGAAAGGGAAAAAGAAGCTTGGCTTAAGGATTTGGAGAACGCTTGTTGGAGGATCATGACATACACAACCATGTTGGAATACTTAGAACAGGCAATTGGACCATCCGAAAGAAAATCTAGAAAGTACTGCCATCTTGAACCTGAAGTCATCATGATGTCAACAGCCGGAATACCCTTTCGAGGTGATTAAAAAGAGAATCAGCTCAAACCATGCCCTCGCCGGAATTAAATTCAGGTTTCCGGTTTACTCTCTCTCTCTCTCCCTCTTTGCAAATCTGTACATTCTACGCATAGTACAGGTATACAGGTTCTATTTTGAACATACACAGACATGCATGTTATATATAATTACATATGATACGGTACCTAGATTTTCGACCTTTGGATCTTACAATGGTGAACAATCAGTCTGATTCTTTCCAAACCATGAGCCCATCCTCCTGGGCTGTTTTTTGGCTGGGCTGTGCACTTGGAAGCTATCATGGAGGTGGAATGAAATTTGATGGACTGATGAACTTCACTGTAGAGTTAAAGCTATTATCGGTTGGTAGCCTGGAAGCCATGATGATTTAAAGTGGTGTCCATTTCCTTCGTGAGAGGTTTTATTTTGGCGGGGTTTCCAACCGAATTACCCTACAGCGAAGTCGAACCCCAACCTCCCTGGCGGAGAAAATGGTTATTTGCAAGCGGGTTAGCACTTTAGATGCTGGGTCGAATGGTGAACATAAGATGTAAGAAACCCGTAGAAACCACATGGTTGCTGTAGCCCAATTTTGTCCATACTAGTGATCCCTGAGGATTAAAGGTGATTTCCATAGTTTTCACATTCTATATATTCGTTATATAAATAGGTATACAGGTATAAAAACATGATTATTATATATGCACATGGTATGGCTTAATTTTCAGTAGCACATGACTCGCTTCTCGCTAGCCTCAAAGATCATTCGAGCACCACAAACCCCTCACTGTGCACCCAGGATCTCAACGGTGCACGTGGACCGCCACGCGAGCGCACAGAGGAGGAGATTGAACGGCAAAAGAGGCGCCACAACATGGGCATTTGGAAGAGCGAGATTCAACCAGCATCCGTGTGGCAAGGTGGCTCAAACTCATTACTCTGAGTATCTTTTCATGGCCCAAAATTCATTTTTCAAGTTGCTTAAGAATTTTGAGATACTTTGAAAATGAAAAGGAGTATCCAAATATCAACCGACGGTCTTTTTAGAAAAAAAGGTTTCAAAGTCCGAAACAGAGAACATAGAGGACTGAGGACATGCATGGGTTCCAGATATTTACCAGTACATGCGTATATATACATATATATATATATATATTCACCAAGCATACATATGATTATATATGATTATATATCATTATATATATATGTATATTTTTATATATATACACATATTTATGAATATTTATACATAAAAACGGAAGAGAAGGCCCACGGCTTTCCTTCTGGGGCGTGTTCGGCTCCATGGGTGCAGCGATGTACCCGCCATGTGTGAAGAGGCACGTGCTCGCACGTGATCCTTGGGCTACTTTTGGTCCGGTCTAGCCCATTGTGTGGACTGCACCACCTCGCTGTCTTGGCGATTTGTCGGCTACGACTTGTGTTCCCGCGAGGGTTGGGAAACTGTTTGTGTACGATGCTATGAGCGCATGGGCGCGAATGTGGATGGATGTACGGCGGGGTGAGCTTTCAGTGAACCTGAAGGTGGTGTCTTCATACATGAGCTCCCGGTGTGGTCTCGCTGCGGCCCATGCTGGGCTTATAGGGTCGGTCGGTCTACCCTTTCATGGTGTAGGTGTGGATGCCAACGGAAAGTTCAGCTAGCATCCACGGTCCACGATGCTGCATGCAGTTTCAGCCCGGTATTAAACACCGATCCCTGCGATGCATAGATTCATCAGATTCATCGTTTTTTGGGGGACCGATTTGTTTGGTTGGGTCGTGCAGTTATGCAGGCGCAAGCTCGTGCATACGTGTGGATGCCACATGGTTACTTGACTACCAACGTTGCTATAGTAGGCGCCAGAATTTACATTACAAACAGCACGAGTTGATTCTCTCCGCTGCACAAAAAATGTAAACATATTCATAAACAAACTTAAGCAACACCCCTAATTAAGATCATCGACCAGCATCTTGAACGAACTAGTCACTTTCGTCTCATTTTTCTGGGTCCCCCTTTGAGGCAGAAAGAGGAGATCCGGCGAGTGGATCGTGAACGCGTTCTGGAGACAAGCGGCCGGTGATTGAGTGGGCCGCTTGAAGTGAATCGTCTTTAAATAATTTGAAGAAGTCCTGAGGTTGCTATAGCTACTACTAGGTGGTTGTTTCAAACGTTGTTTTTCAATATACCCCTACTTAGGAACACGATTCAATTTTGATGTTGTTGTTTTTCTATGTTTTTTTTCTTCAGATGGTTTGACACCTCCAACTAGATTAGACTTGGTGGCCGAAGGTTTTTTATGGCTGACTGATGTATGTATATATTTTTATATTTGCAAATGGTTGAAATTTTCCACTTACATCATCGGCTTAAATCTGACAAATCTTTTCAGTAACATCCCCTTCGAATACACAGATCATTTTGGAGGTTCTTCAGACATCTGTAGCTAAAATTGTAGAATGAAGCTGACCGAGCTTTTGATGGAACCACCAGAAGAGCTTGATGCTGTTGCCGCTGCTGCTGCTGCTGCTGCTGATGATGATGATGATGATGATGATGATGATGATGATGACGATGATGACGATGACGATGATATCGGTATCGGAAATCACCTGAAGTTCTAACAACAAGGCAGCTTGGTGGATTTTGATGCAAGTTGGCTAGACTTATGTTTATTTACATACACATCAATTTGAATTCACTTAAATACCAATGATGGTATGGTATATCATAGAAGAAAAGGGATTATCCTAAGCATTTCCTTCCAGCGAGCGAACCCAACCGGCAACATCCGACCACAGGAGCTGGAACGCGAACGTGAACGGAACCGGGAAAAGGAGTTAGAACGACGACGGGAGGCCGTTTTCCTCGAGGGGATGGTGGGAGATAGTGGTCCTTTGGGTTCCTACAGACAAGCCGGAGGTTGAAAGTGAGCAACTATATAGTTTTGATTTTCGACTTTTTGTTGTAAGAACTGTGGTGGTTTCAGGTACACCTTGGAGATTCAACATGGATGCCCAATCATGATGGTTTGTAAAAAGGTATCTCCTTTCAAAGAGGGCTATTTTGGATATACATGTTAAATTTCAGGGATATATTCTTGTGATGTTCATCCCTGCTTGGGGAAGATTCCACTTTTCTCAATTGTTGTTTGTTAAGAAGGAATTCAGGAGCTACCACAAGAGTTTTATGACAGTTTGATTAGGAAAATTTGACGATTACACGTTTTTTTTTTATTTTCCAGGATATCGTTTGTGTACACATACATATACGTATATGAATATATATATATATATTTATAATATATACATATATATATATATGAAAGGTATATTGGTTTGGGTGGCTACAAACTATTTGAATTTCACGGAGACGTTGTATTTTATTGCCAGTGAGATACTCTAGGGCTCGCAATTGGCGAATTTGATCAGACCTTTATTGCGAGGATTGTTTTCTTATGAAGCCTTAGCATGCACCAGCCTCATTTTAGAGATTGGAGTGATCCGATGGAAGGTGATATTTTTAGGTATCATACTGGTAGCCTACTTAGATCTTTACATCTATTTGTTTTCTTGTACCTGTTTAATTAGGTGTCTTGCAAGAACTGTGGAACATATTCATCAATCATGTTGAAACCAGGCCCACCTACAAACGTATTGGTTCGTTGTCCTTCGTCCGGAGAACTTTGGTGATTTGGAGTTCCCGTATGCTAGCCGCTAGGAGAACGTATCGTCCTTACTCACCCTTGAGCAAAATGGAGAGTACCAACCATAAGTTGAGGGCAGCAAAAGGGGCAATGTTTGAGGCTTCTCAACGGACAAGCAGAGAGAGAATCTTTTCCTGCCGCTAACCACCTTTGCAAATTCCAGCGGCAGAAACCACCTGACCTTATACCAAATCGTGCGAAATCCAACGTCGCACCATGCTTTATGTGGACGCGAAGGTTGGTGAAATATTAGTTGATTCCGCCAGCGATTTGCAGGCTCGAAAGCAGATGGAAAAGGAGAAGGAAGAGCGAAAGAAAGAGTCAGAAACTCAGGATTTTTCGTGACCCTTAGCCAAACAGTCATATCATAGGGAGAGTTCTTCCCAAGCTAGGGATGATGTGTTTCTCTAGTGGGGAGCTACCCGAAGCCCCTTTTTGGCATCGTCAACATCATAGGGTGGCACTCTTATTGACTCCAAGTATTGGGGGTTTTCTTCAAATCAGGGGCATCCCAAGGGGATGAGGATCCCAAAATGATCTGACATTTTTAAATTGGAAATTCCATAAAATATATTTAACATACTACCCAAATCAACATTTTACAATGTATACCCTCCTGGAAGTCCTGACATATCCCCTTTTAAAGGTACTTTTGAGTCGATGATTTTCCTATTCCCCAGCTAAAATATGTTAGTTCCCTGGTACCGGTACATGTTTTCTCCGATTTGTTGACCAAAAGGTGTTTTGGAAAAGGGATTCGTCTTCTTTCACACTTTTTGTTGCCAGAAAAAGACCATTCCTTCAATTGTAATTAATTGTACATGTATCTGTAAAGGTCTTTATATCAACCGATCATTTTTGGATTTCTACTTTGTAGCATCGAAGTGCCTCCTCGTTTTGAAGATAAAAGAAGCCTAAATTTTCATTACCATCACAGGGATTCCGTGGGTTTTTTGGGGGCAGCATCTTGGGAAAGGAAGTTGGGCACAACGGATCGCCCCCCTCAAGAGTTGTCCACCAACATGCAGCCCCCATTCTTTCAGAAGATGGAGAAAGACTCGACAGGGGTGATGAAATTATGATACTATGATCTAATTATCCATCTTGGGTAGATCAAGTACAAATATTTGACAAGTTTGAGCGATTTGCCACACAGATGTTTGCCGCAACACACGGCGGCAGTGTTTGGTTTGATATTATGCCAACATGGTTGTATTTCTATGTGTGACCACATCTGTTATTTGGTACCCATTTCTTTTTCAATCTAGACCCATGAAAGGTTTCCTGTTACAATGATGTTGAATGAACTTATATAGAGGTGCAACAACAAAAAGGTGCTGGACTTTTTAGCTTCAAGCTCAAGGAAAAAAGCAAAGAAGAAGGAGAAGAAGAAGGAGAAAAAGGCATCGGAATTGCCGAGCCAATTCTAGGTGGTGGTTTCAAACATCTTTTTATTTTCACCCCTACTGTGGGGAAATGATTCAGTTTGACTATATAATATTTTTCAGATGGGTTGAAACGACCAACAAGAATTGGATCAGCATGATTCTTGAAGGATTTTTTCTTGACGCCTGGAGGCCTTTTTTGTAAGAGATTCCTTTTGGAATAGGAATTTCATGCTTCAAAAAGACGCAGTGAAGAAAAACCTGTTTGGTTGATGTAGGTTTTTGTACAATCCGATTACAACCCTTTTCAAATGGGATTGTATCCTTTGAACCAACCCAGTAGGATAGGATTCCCAGTGTTTTTGTCCTTTTCAGGTTGGAAAATCCAATGAGTCCAATCGCTGAATGATTTTCTCCTTTGAAGTAAGAAATATGAGTGATATTATGATATTCCTTGTCCCATACACATCCAGGTATGGTATATTTACCTACATTTACTGTAAAAGAACCTAGGCAAGATAGGCAAGATACATTTCCAGGCGATTCAACCCATCTGAACAAAATGCTTGCTGAAATTGAACCATCTTCTCAAATGGATATCGGTGAACATTTGATCAAAAATTGATTTCAAATCAACAAAATCACCGGTTTCACCTCAAAAACATGTTCAAACACCCTGCAAAAATCGATGTCAAATCACAAAATCATCCAGTTTCACCCTAGAATTCATCAACTTTTTGCCAGGCTGAAGGCATTAGCAGCTCCAGTAGTGATGGTGGGGTTCAACTCACCGGTCTTGTGGGTGGAGCAGCTCCCAAAGAGGTGGCCCTTGATGGTGGGGATATGGCGGCAGGGTCTACCCGTTGCCCCCCCAACCAGTAGCAGCTTTGAGTGATCCCCAAATGGTGAATCCCTTCTTCCTAGACATAATTTGTTGCCCCAACAAGCTAGTTTTACATACCCATAGAATCCATGGGATGGGTATATTTACCTACATTTTACCATAAAAATCAACCAAATGTAGGTAAATATACAATACATGGATGGTATGGGATAGGGATCCTTCCGCTTCTTTCTTTTATCTGAATCTATTCACCCAGGTCGGCGTTTTCTTTTTTGGAAAAGATACTGTATGATTCAGCCAGACAAAACAATGATATCAACGACATTTTACGTAGAAAAAA
Organism: Breviolum minutum Mf 1.05b.01; assembly: GCA_000507305.1. NCBI lineage: Eukaryota > Dinophyceae > Suessiales > Symbiodiniaceae > Breviolum > Breviolum minutum. The sequence goes on along the minus strand of DF239917.1, from coordinate 131,297 downwards.
AGCTCACTAGGTCTGTTAAGCGACCTAACATTGTTGAGCCTCAGCTGGAGGATTAGGAATATCCAAGCCTTGTGGTCCCAAATCTGTGGTCCTGTTTGGTACACAGCCAGATGAGGTTATAACACTATTTTCTATCTTTATCCCTTACTTGCAGAAGATTGCCCAGTTGACTGGTGAATATTTTTCGGTGTGATGCAACCATCCACAAGCATTCACAACCATGCATCGAAGATCTAGAGTGTGTTCAATTCCATCTGGGCAAACTCTAACGACCTCGGTCAACCTCACTTTTTACTATGCTTTAGTAAGGGAAATCTTGCCAAAGAAGGCCACAAGTTTAGTTAGTGAATGATTATATATATATATATATAATATCGTTTGCCCAGATTCCATCTTCACTTGGTCTTTCTCTTGGATCATTTGTCGTTTTGTTTGGTTGTTTGGTTCTTCCCAGGCGGCACCAACAACGGTGTCTCTCGATTTGGAGGAGTTAGAGGTTTCTGAGAAACGCCAGGTCGGGGGCCTGTTTGGAAGGGGTGATGTCAAGGATTGGTCAAGGCTAATTGACTAAAATTGTGTCCTGCTTCTTTGGGATTTTTTTCAGGGAATTAACAAACAAAAGTTTGTCTGTTTTTAGCAGGGAATCGTACAATCCATAGGAATCTTAGTTGTATCAACCTGGATTTCTTGGTTCCAACTACAAGTTTTTTCACCTTCAAAGCGGCCACACGGATACTGTAGAAACACCGAACGGGCCCACCGAGCCATATGGAGATCAGTATAACCTCAAGAAAATCCTCACCCATCCTCCTCAACATCAGAATGCTGAAAAGCATCAGGATGCTGCAAAGACGGTAGAGGTGGATCTGGACATAGTTGCTTGTCGTTGCATTTTGATGGACAAAATTTCCGGCAAACCACTTGATGTGGTAAATATCGTGCTCATTGCAGTGTTTGGAATATCCCAAGTGCTTAGACGTAGTTTAATTTATTTTCTACATCCTTCTCCTGCCATCAAAAGATATGTCTAGGAGTCTAGCATGCGACTTTGAAATCCTTGTAGACTCCATAGCATCTAACCAATCCAAGTTTGCTTGCGGAGATTTTCGTCTTTGAATGTGGCGCGTTCTTAGATTGATGTGAGTGTCATGAGATAATCTCACTTCTCTTCTCTCCCATGATTGCAGGGCTAGATACTCATGAGGAAAGAAGGTCTAGGTCGAAATCCCCTTTGATGTTGCAGGAATTTCGAACATGGTTCGTGACGGGCTTACAAGCTGTTTGTACTGCATTTGCAAGTGGATAAGTGGATTAGTTACAGCCCAAGTATATATTATTATTATTATTATTATTAGCCATATTATTATTCTTCAGTATTATCATTATGACTATTCCTATTTTATTGTTCTAATCCATACGATATACCGTATAGCCCTGGAAAACTCGTCATACCTTATAGCTGTTGGTACTATATACTCGTACTATCTTCCTGCGACACCGTAGTGGACTTTTTACCCCCCCATGACAGTGAAAAGGCGTCGATGGAAAGCAAGCGGAACAAGAACCCAAAAGAATAGACCAACAAAAAGCACCCGAAACACTCTTAAGACTCAAACAAATCAAATGCACACAAAAATAAAACAAGCCAAACACATTTCACCAAAGAAATAAACAAGAAGCGAAACAAGTTCACCAACAAAAAACATACCTTAGTAATCTAACAAATTCAACAACAAATCACCAAAGCCAATATATATACCAAGCAAATTCACCAAAGAAAGCAAACTTCAAACGTGCAATAACTTTACCAAACATCCATCCAATCATCTCAGAAACAATTCACAACCAAAAAAAACACCTCCCCAAATCAACACAACTTCACAAAAATCAAGAAAAACGCAAAAAAAACAGCCCCCAAAATCAGAACCTCCCTTTAACAAAAAGAAACAACCATAAAGGCATAACGGTTTTGAGGACATCTGCAGGATCTTTCCCGGTCGAAAGTTGGCTGAGGATGGAACCATCGAGTTGGAGGATGATCGACCGAAGAAGAAGGAATCCACTGTGGCGAAGGTCGGATGATCGAACGGCCCACCGAGTTGCAATGGATTCCACAAAACTGGATGGGTGAATTATTTCTGTTTTTTTTGTAGCACATGTTTTTGATTCAAAATTTGTATATATATATATGTGTATGTAGATACTTTGCATGTAGGTGAAGTTTAAAATATAAGAAACATGTTCCAGATGGAAGATGTGTTGGTATGTTTTGACTGGTGGTGTCTGGATGGGGTTTTGGCATCCAGGAGAACACAGATCGTCAACTCGAGGCGGGTGGGAAGAGGTGTTGATTTAGTGGGGGGTTCTCAGGTTTCTACGTTTTTTAGTTATAGGACATTAGGATTACAGTATATAACAGTATATATGAAAATGAAAATCTATGTATCTAAAAATATACGTATTCGTGTTTGGTTCCTCAAAAAACTGGTAGTGTTAAGGAATATGCTATCCCTACTTTTTGTGTCCGCCATTTTTTTGGATACTGGTCACCAGTGTTGCAGCCAAAAAGGCTGATGGAGCCCAACTGCTTTGCAAGTCATGGTAGAAACGAGGTAATGGTGGCATGAAATTGAGCTGAGCTTGGTAAAACCTTGCTAGCTGGTGGTTTCAATTTTTGTTTCATCCCTATTTGGGGAAGATGTCCAATTTGACTGATATTTTTCAAATGGTTTGAAACCACCAACCAGCTTGGTTGTTTGAGTTCTGTTGGAGTTAAAATCTATTTTTTTCTACCCAGTTCTACTTTTGACTATAACAAGCCATTATATGCAAGCAATTTTTGTATCAACCAAATGGCACGTAAGAAGGTGTTTTTTTACTGATCAACTAGACAAAGTGGCAAGATAAGATGACATATTTACAGCCAGCATTTGATTTCACTGTCCATTGGCTTAGTCAACATATGAAGGTGTGTCTCAAAATCATGTAAATCCAAGAATGACTGAAGATGGTTGATTCGAAAACCATTTGATTTTGAAGGTCCCCAAAAGATTGTCATTTTTTTTTTGTGTCCAACAAAATTTGCTCGCGACATTTGGTAACCTGGGAATGCTCAGGCACCGGCTGATGTTCCCGTGTCAAGTGGAAAGGAGGCAAGGTTGCAATGTTCAGGTTGAATTTGTCTCAGTTAGTTTCTCTCCAATTTTTACACCAAAGTTGTTGGTCAAGTGAGGGGCACAAGACAGTTAAAGGAATGTCCAAAGGACGAATTTTTTCCATACTGATTCCTAATTTCTCAATAATCAGCACATACTTTACTCGGATTCAATGGGTCTTGACCCTGGGAGACCCTTTCGGGGTTTGGACGGACTTTCTGTTGCTGTAAAAAGCCCATCGCAATTGAATGACATTGAGTTTCTATGCCCAACTTTTCAGTTTTTCATTGCTGGCTTACTTGCCAAAAACCATTCTTACTCTAAACTTGTGTTGGTTAGGTGCCAAGACTTTGTACAGGAAAAAACCATCCCCTTAAGAGTAAAAGACTAAAGGCCCCCAAGACGACAGGCACCTTCGGTTCCTCCCGTACCTCCGGCTGTGGTGCCTCCAGTGCCTCCAGTGGTATCTTGGGTTGAACAGGGATCAGTAAATGGGACCCATCTGGAGGGGATCAAACAATGGAAATTTATGGTAGCTTTCAGGGGGGTTGTTGCCAATTCATTCTAATTTTGCATTGTTTGGGTTGGTGATATAATGACACCTGTTGAAGAACTGTTATTTGATTGTTTACCTATGATTGGAATTCATGAGAACCATATTCACCTTACTACCATATTCACATTTTTCAACCACGGCTGAGAAGCGTCCATCTTTTTTTCAGTGCCATAATAAGATTTCTTAGGCAACAAAAGAAATGGGGTGGATTAAGAACAACATTTTTTAAGGACAATGACAATATGTTTCAACCTTTTGTAAAAGCCAGCATTTTTTCAGCTAATCTTGAAGCTAAGAGATGACCTTGAAAGAGGATTCAGGGGAATCAAAGGAGTAAACAAAACAGACAAGAAAGTTTCTCTTCATATTTCTGAGATGTATGATATATGATAAGGGTTACCTGTTGATCAAAATCCCACCCACAATAAGAAAGCAGGAGCCCCAGTGATCGAAACATGGAAGCTAGCCAAAGAACCAAAAACGACTGTTCAGTGTAATTTCCCCTCCAAGACCCCCCCATATTTCTATAAAAGTGAGATCCTACAAGTACTAGCGCAATACCAGTCATAGTACTTCAGATCACAAATGGCGAGTACTTTTACATGATATTTCATATTTTGTTATGTAATAGTAGAACTTGAACAGGGTTCGTTTTTTTTTTTAAAGACCCTTCCTTTTTGGGAGAGGTTTGTCTCCAGATCCGCTCAAAAGGGCCTCAAATGATTGGTAACGCCCGGTGTGATTTTTGTGCATCAAAGGCTCCTCAACAAAATGGGCATGTGGAGGCGGGCTGTTGGGGGGTCAACCAGTCATGGATATGGGCATTCACTTAGCCAGTGGCCAAGCTTTAAACTTTTGGGGATTACATATCTAGTAGGAAAATAGAGTTTTAAACTTTCTATTAGATGGTCCGTTGGCTGGGTAATTTAGATACTGTGTATATCTGTAGATATGAATAAACAAATATATAGTATCCACACTTGATTAGTTTTTTCCTCCTTTTGGTTTCTCTCTCTCTCTCTCTCTTTCCCTACAGAAGCATGTTTAAAAAAGTGATGATTGAACTCTAGGGGATTGTTTTTTTTTGGTTCACTCGTTGACGTCCATGTGGTACCTCTCGCCTCTGGCAGGATCCTGAAATATGATGTATATATATATATATGCCTCTGGATCCTGAAATATGATGTATATATAGTGTATATATATATATACACACTATATATACATACATTATGTGTTATATTTATATTCTTAGACAACATAACGTTATATCATACCTTACATCTTCAAAACAGTGCAATTTGATGTGTGTATGTCGCAGTTTTCTTTGTGTCCATAAATGTTCAATAAAAAGGGGCGCTTGATTTGTAGGTTGCCAGGGCTTGAACTGGCACTCATCTATGGAATCATGTGACATGAAGTGTTCCACTTGGCTCACACAATTTGCACCCGTCCTGCAAGGGCATTTTCTTGTCATTAGAAATCGTCTGAACCATTTTGTTGCTCGCATTTTGCTACGAACGCAAATCCAAAGTATGACGGGATGTTTTCAGTGACATCAACCAGAACGATGATTTCTATAAGGAAATATCTGGCCCGTATTTCACGGATCCGGGGTTGGTGAGGACTGTTGAGGTTTGGACAGATTGGTATTGATTTCCATGAGGATCCTCCTTTTCCCCATGTTTTTTTTGGCCAAAAAAAAACACCTGTGCCTGTTAAGCCGGCCTCGATGAGGACATTGATGTAGAGGTAGATCTTTTCTGTCAAGTCCAGGTGCACGTGGCGGGGTGGGTATGTGGGATGATGTGCCTGGGCCTGAGGCATCGACCCGTAACCACTGAGTACATGACCCGTAACCCCGAGATTTCGAAATCAGAAAATGCAACTGGGAAGATACGGAAAAAGCAGGTTGAGGGAATTTTGTTTTTCTTATTCTGGTTGGTCAAGATAATTTTTCGTGGTTTGTTATGTTTTATGATCATTTCATGTAGATCTCATGTTGTTTTGTATCCAAGTCAGACATGGATGGCTTGCTTTCCCTACCAAGCTGAGGTAGGTAAGTAGCATCGGGAGAGCTGTGCACACCATCCACTTTTACACTATTGCACTGATCCTCTTGTGAAAAGCTAAGCAGTTCGGAAATTCCCCGTGTTCTTTGCTACAGGGTTGAAAAAAAATCATCTGGAGTATACTAATGAATCGTACCTTGCTGAATGATTTTGTCAAATGAACCGTTGTGACAAGACCAGTTGCTTTGAGGTTGGCGACATATTCTGGATTATTTTGGATTATCAGCCAAAAACACATGATATCTTGGCAATTGTCATTGCGACCAAAGCGCTGACCTCCCTTTAAATGGATGGTTTCGTTTCGCCCGGGGAACCCTCTCAAAATAGAGCCTTGTGTGCTTTAGCTTGAGAAACAGATGATTGCCAGATATCTTTGCACAAACTAGCCAGACCTCACCTGACAACAACAGTACCTTGGCAGCCTTGGCATCCATTTACGAACTGTTTTTTTTTCCCAAAAAAACAAGCCTCTTATAGAGCTCTTGATGTGATGTGATTTCATGTGATGCCATGGCAGTCCCAGCTACCAAGTGGGGCACGGAAGGACGATCCGTCGAAAAACTCCGCGACTCAACCTGAGAAGAGGAAGGCGAGTAACCGTTGGATCGGTGGCCCGGAATGCCCAATTCCAATATATAGCATTGCTAGGTGGTGGCAACTCAAAGACTTTTAATTTTCACCCCGATCCTTGCGGAAATGATTCCCATGTTGACTAGTATTTTTCAAATGGGTTGAAACCACCAACTAGAATATAGCATTGTGGGTCTCAATTTTTGTTTGTGGTTTCATTTGTTTCTTGTTTCACTTGTTTGCTTGTTTGTTTGTTTGTTTGTTTGCTTGAAAAAATCCAGGCCGAGAGCACCATTGTGGACTTGGATGATGCACCCAGTGCTAAGCAACGTGAGGGAAACCTGGGTTTCCATTCGGAGAGCATTCGGGAAACCAATAGAGTTGCCTGGAAATGTACATCATTGAGAAGACAAGAGGATAAAAATATGTTATAATATTTTATACATGTAGGATATATAGTTAGTTATATATGGATATGGATATATGATATACAGAGTTTTAACTTGCATAATGTATACTCTACACTACATGTAGAGTTTATTTGTGTAGGGTATCTGATATATCCATTCGTCTGGACAAATTCTAGCGACACCATACCAGTCACCCCTGGAAGTAGGTTAGCATAAGGAAATGCTGATTCAATTTATTTCAGGAAAGCCAGGTTGGTACGTATAATTCACTTAGATACATCTACAAATGACAGGTGTTCCCATTGTTTTTCGTGACTACTAAGTATACTAGTGTACTGGAGAGTAGTGCAACTCTGGATCCACTTGACAGATTCGGCGGCCTGGAGGACGGCAGAAATTCAACCCATGTAGTTCATCTTGAGCCTTTTTTGCGTGAACAAGGTGACCAACATTAAATTTGTTGAAACTATACTTATTGGAAAAAGCTTTGGAGTTCCCAAAGTTCTTTGACACCCCTGCTGGAATTGCAGGATATGGATAGATCCGGAGAAATCTAGATACAAAACTGACAATTCCACATATTTACCCCAACCCATGATCCATGTATGGTATACATTTCCCTTTGAAAAAACAACCAGATGCAGGTAAAAATACCATACATGGGTCCTATGAGTAAGTAGGACTTCTTCCTACAAAATTCTATCCACCTTCAGAAGCAGTGAGGCTCAACAACCTTTCGAAAATGGAGACAAAATTCTGCAGTTTTTTTCCACAGCAATTTGTTTTTTTTGTGTTAAACCCAGAAACTTTAGGCCCTGACTCCAAGTGTTGACCAAAGGTTTCATTCCGAAAGCTGACCGCGCAACTTAAAACCTGTACACATTTGATTTTTTATTGCATACATGCGTATATGGATTCACATTTATGTGCATACACAGCATTGCACAGTCGCCACACATCATTTATGAGTAAGTGGGTATCGCAATGCCTTCCCATTGCTCAATAGTAAGAAAGGATTCAGATTTTTTTGCAACCAACTATCATGAACTACAGTTGCATCGATCTGAATCTTGCACCAAGACATAGGAAACCTGTCACTCCTAATCTAAATCATTCAATTTCTCATGAAGTCATGAAGTTACACACAGATCACTAGTTTTTCGTTTCAAAACCTACTGCAGTATGTTCATTTTGTATATGGAAGATTTTCAAAACTGAATGTCAGTCCTTTTGTCTGATTTTTTAGATCCAAGCTCATAAGAAGTACCAATTTTTCCAGGGCATTCTTGGTGTCTCCCTGATGTCAAACTGAAAACAGTAGTGAAATCATTGTTCACCCTGACTGATGCACAATACGACAGTTTCATGTGGAGAAAGCAACCGACGGATTAGTTCAAGTTTGCAAATATGACCGGACATTTGTGTCAGTCACATCTATTGTCATTCCTCTCATTGCTGATTTGCGGATCAATCAAACTGAGTTTGGATGGGTTTTTGTGCCCCAGACTACGCCGTCAAAACTCTTACTGAGACGCGCTCAATTTGATACCAGAGGCTCTTCAAGTAAACCGTTTAACAGGTCAAAATTCACGACAACAGAGATTCGGATCACCCGGGACACCATGGTCGTTGTTTGGAAGGGATCATCCTAGGATTTTTGTTTCCATTGGCCATTCAAGAACGGTGAGTTTTCGGTGAAAAGGCGCTTGCAGTTTTAGCGCTAGTCCAAACGTGACTTTTGTTAGGGATTTCCCCAGGGGCCCCCAAGAGTGGGACCCCAATTCCCATTCCCATACTATTCCCCTACTTCAAATTCTTATGGAAGTGGTAGGGGAATAGTATGGGATGGGGGTCCCATTATTGGGGGTCCTTGGAGTTTCCTTTGACTTCTGTGGTGAAATCTGTGGTGACATGGACCCTGATCAAGTTAGGGTTTTGGGATTCTGATAAGCCTTCACAGATTCGAAAGGAAACAAGTAGACTTACCCTCTATTAAACTAACATGGCAATGAAAATCTCTATTTTCAATGGAAAATGCATCTAAGCATTTTATATTTTTCATGTTACTTTACCGGAGAGTACCCGAAATTTGATGGGATCATACTTTTGGGTGAACAAGGATACAGGATACCTAATCAAAGTCATGAAGTGAACTCAAAGGAGTGGGCCTTCAAAAAGGTAGTGTATCTAAGGTACTTAGTACATGCTTCTGTAAGTTATTTTTTAATCATCCAAAATCTGGTAGCAATTTATATACTTCCTGACTTACCATGAGCCCCCCCAGGTCGCGAGGCTCGCAAAGCCCGGGCCGCGGCGTCGGCCGCAGCTGCTGTACCGCCTGCTGTTTCGGCGGTTTCCGTGGTGTGTGCCCTGTCTCCACGAAAGTGCGTCTTTGCAAGGTTTTTGGGAGCAATGTCACAAGAACCACACACAAGACAACTGCATGCGAGTTTGGAGCATGTGGAGTGTTGCAACTTTAGTTTTGCTTTCAGTGGCATTGTGTTTGATTCCTGTAGAGAGGAAAAAACTCACCCCCTTAAAAAGGTGATTGTGTTGTGATTCTTGTTCCACTTCTTTTTGTGAAATCAAACAATACATGTTCAAGTTTTAAGACCGAACAATGCTACTTGTTTTTGTTTTTGTACAACTAAAACGACTTCTTTGGCTTCTTTGTTGCTCAAAACTATTGATTTTCTTGACTAAAACGTTAAGATACCACTGCTTGTTTGCCCTCATTGAGGTGATGTTGATCTTGATGCTCCTGGTGCCACTCGACAAAAATCCGAAGAGAACTGTTCAATGTGACGTTTTGTTGATGGAGAAGCCGTCCTATCCAGTTGAGATCTACTGGGCAAACTTCAAAGACTTTCCAAGGACCATAAGCCTCTTTGATTTCAGTGGTACATCATGATGCATTCCAGACACATGCTTGCAACAAAAACAGTTCGACTTTTTGCAAATAAAGTAAGGTTTACGAATAGTTTGTGCATGTACTTATCCCTCGAATTCACGTGTTTTACTCTTTGAAAAGGCTGACAGTTGTTTCCCAAGCATATCCTGTTTCCCCTAAGCCGTAGCTCATGGATATGCTGAAATGATAGGGAGTCCGGACCCTCCGGAGCCAATCTTGAGGCCCTGGTGGCTTTTCATGGCTCAAACCCAGCATTTTTAGGTATGCTTTTATGTTGATGATGGGAGAAAACATGAGAAAACAAGCAAAAAACAGAGGTTTGGTGTTTCACCAAGCTCAATTGGTTTCCAAGGTACAGGTAATGTTTGAAGGCCAACAAACTGTTCAACAGGAGTAAACTGACTTTCTTTGGGGTCCAACACTTGTCACTTCTGGAAAAACGTGTATCACAAGTGATGGTTGGCTGTTGCAATGTTTGCCCTCACAGCTGCGGGACAAGACTCACCGCGCTGAGGCCTCCATCGACATCGATGATTAATGGACCCGTGCCGTGGGTTCTAAGGTTTTGCCTATGGACCGGCATAAACGAAAAAAACATCGGACCGCCCAGAAAGCTAGGACAAATACCAAAGAACCAGCGAACCAGCGAACTATGGCCATCTTCAAAAGACAGATCGTCACTATAATGCACAGATCAACAGAGGATGTAGAAAATCATGGGCCACTGCAGCTAAACACGGCAAAACACCCTCAAGCAAATAGACACCTCAGTAAGACGATTAGACTGCACGACCCCTTCCAAGTGGGCGTTGATTAATGGCACCAGCTCATAAAGTTGATTTTTGTTCAGCATCACTTGGGGGGAAGATTTGGGGTTCGACCCAACCCTGCCATGCTTTTTTCTGTTAAGCTTTGGAGGTTCAACCAGGGGAGATATTTGAATTGTTTGATCATCATCCGAATTTTGGTTAAAAGATGGCTGTACATCGCTGAACCCTTCACTTGGCTCGTACAAAGCACGTGGCGACGCCCAAAGATTGGCGGTGGCCCAGGGTCATTGAGCCATGGCTTGGAAGCTGAAAACCCATAAAAACCCTGAAACGCGCTCAAGAAGAGCGGTTTAGGGGAGGTTTGGGGGTTTACAGCCCCATGCGATATTTCCGATGAACGGGCAGTTTTTTGGATTAAATGGTGGCGGTTTTTATTGGGGGGATGGGGGGTTGGATTTGGGAGAACTCCTTGCCACCTGAAGTTGCCGAAGTTGCCTCTGATTTTTTCGTCTTCTTGGTTTTGTGTTTGAAGTGATGCTTGTCCCGAACATGTTGACAAGATCTCACAAGATTCATGAGCAGAGTCAACCTGCACCCTTCCAAGGTTCCCCTATCATTTTCCCATGTTTGAGAAGGCCTTACTAAGTCTGTATTTCTCAGCTGGGTCAGGGTAAGTTGTTTGAGTCGGCTAAGGTTTTTGAACTTTGCTGTTGGCGATTCCACTAAAAACATCTAGAAACAAGTGGCTGTTGGTAAAGTGAGGTTGATTTTAAACTGTCAAAGGGTAGAACTTTCCAAAGACATGTGGACAAGGAACACCTACAAGTACTATTTTTTTTTGTGAAGAAACAACTTTGAGAAGTGACGCAAGAAGAAACACACAGATTTCTTTGTGCTTGAGGGTGTTTTTTCTTCGCAACATTTTGCAGCTTAGTAACAAACTGAGCTATGACCAGTGCACACCTTTGATCTTCTACTTGAAACCTCAGCTCCTTTGACGTTTAATGTCACTATTTCATCTATTGCGGCCAGCCTAAACCCAATATCATCACTATTTTACTAAGGTCGCCCAGCCTCCATTATTCACTTTTTTTCAGTCTTTGGGCAGAACCCAATGTGATCTACGAAGTCTGATCTTTCTCACTAAAATAGGAATGCCAATTTCTGCGGCAAAAAACCGGTGAAACATCAGTTTCAACTTGAAGGGAGCCAGCTGGAGCCTTTTTGGACATTAAAATCATGTGCCAACAAGATTCTAGGTGGTGGCAACTCAAAGATTTTTTATTTTATCCCGGGGGAAATGATCTAATTTGACGAGCATATTTGTCAAATAGGTTGGTTCAACCACCAACTATAGGATTTGAAAATCCAGAAAATCAACAAAAACCAATGGCTTGATGTACCCTGTGAAGGCGGGGTGGTGGGGAGTGGTGGGGAGTGGAACATCTCCTGATTTTTTGAACCGGGCCCCTGGAAATTCTACTGGGCCCCTGATGAACTCAATATTGCTTTATTTTCTTGAATCAAAGCGACTCATCTATTCAGACAATGTAAAATGCGGGGATGTATGTAACCATGTATACCGCATAGCTATGAGTTTCTTGAGACTGGTCTTTGTTTTTCATGCCCATCTTCAACTAAGCGAGCCACGCCAAGGTCCCATAGTTTGATTGGGATTTCCCACAACACTGCAACCAGATGAATAGATGAACAAAAAAAACAAACATGATGTCCTGGACTCCACACGTGATCTCATGCGAAACTTCATGTTGACATCGCGACCGTGCTTGCAATCCATGAAATGATAGAAAATCATTACCAGTACATATCATATCACACATGTCACACATATCACATATACCAGTATAGCCGCACGAGGCGGTGGCGGAAGTTTCAAAAGGTTAGAACTATATAATTCGGAAGAACATGTGCCTATAGAATCGTTTGGGACAACCTTGATTCATTGAACATGTTTTCTGATGACGCGAACAAAGTTGGCATTTGTTGGCTTTGTCGCAGCGGGCAACTCCATGTGACACCAAGTTCTAGATGATGTTAAAGTCTCTGCCTCATTGTCACAGATCAGTCCGCAACGACATGCGACTCTTCCTACGCGCCAAACAGTAACCAGTACAACTCCGTACTACAAAGTTCTGAAAAAGCTACCCCAGTACTATTCTGTACTACAAAGTACTACTCCAGTACTACTCTGTACTACAAAGAACTACTCCAGAAAGTACTACTCCAGTACTACAAAGTACTAATCCAGTACTACTCCGTACTACAAAGTACTACTCCAGTACTACTCCGTACTACAAAGTACTAGTCCAGTACTACTCCGTACTACAAAGTACTACTCCAGTACTACTCCGTACTACAAAGTACTACTCCA
>DF239917.1:51402-116959 GCA_000507305.1 Breviolum minutum Mf 1.05b.01 | reverse complement strand
TCTACTCTACTTGACTCTACTCTACTTGACTCTACTCTACTTGACTTAACTTTACTGAGATGTCGTTCGTATATCGGAAGTTTCTGAGCTAAACTTCCTTTGATCACATATATCACATATACATCATATACAGATATATACGCTAAATGCAAGATGTTTTTTTTGACCGGTAACCATTTCTCACTCGATCGACTCCATGGGCTGGCGCCATGATTCAACTTTTGACCTGCATGACTGACCAGCACCGTTTTGGTGTGAATGTAGTGAGTAGTTAAAGTAGTTTCCAAAAAGGAATGATTTTGTTTTTTTCGAAGTCTGACCATTTTTGGTTTACATCGTGTTTTGTGTGCAGTCTATATTAAAAAGATCTTTTCAAAAACAGTTGATTGGTTCTCTACTCTTGCTGAACGAACACTTGTTCCGGTTGATATAGCAATATTATTATAGAGTTGCAATCCTTTAACCATCCGAACAACCAGAAAATCATTATCCATCAACAAGAAGGTATACCGGCCCTTCAAGCATCAGCTCACATGTTCCAGGCGGAAACGGTGCTGCAACACATCCAAGAGAAAGCTTCAGAGTATGCCTCGGAACAGGCCAGCCAACATTACTCCGCCAATTTCATTGGAAAAGATATCCACAAGTGGAGGGTTTCAAGATCAGAGCACACACATCAATTTTTTGTGTGGAAAAGTCTGGGTGGTGGCAACTCAAATATGTGGTATTTTTGCCCCGGATCCTTGGGGAAATGATCCAATTTGACGAGCATATTTTTCAAATGGGTTGGTTCAACCACCAACTATACAGATATATAGGTTATAATAATTGTTTCATTGTTGCAAGATCTTTAGTGTAGTGACACAACTTTACGGAACAGCAAATTTCAGATCGTTTCAGTTTGAAAACCGGCCAAAATTCAAATTTGGGCATGCTAATAGCAAACTTGCGCGACCTCAAAATCATAGTTCATTGAAAAAACCCTCCCAAAAAATTGACTCTTTGGGTGGATAGGCTGGTAAAAAGTTATAGTCTACCTGGACAATCCTTCAAGAATGTCATAATTTGTCATAAATCACATACGACATTTACCGTAACTTCCATTGGCCTGTGTACATTTTTTCCACACATCTGTGTGTGAATGATGGTGACATCACTCTGTCAGAGCCAATGGGCCCGGTATACACACAACCTGCCGATTTCCAGGCCTTGCTATGGCCCGGGAGCTCGGCAAACAGTGTGAAATCCGATGAATCCGGTTGACCTCCTAGTTATGAAGTAAATAACTGTATATATCATAAATCCCAGACACTGAATGTAAATCTGGATGGTCCAATGGTGTATTTTCCACATGTATTACCGAAATTACATGAAATTACCGTAATTGTACCCACAGGCGCCTTCGTTTGCCCCAGAGACCGAATGCACGCCCTGCTACTGAACCACAGCCCAATAGTCTTCTCTCATCCTTTAGGGTTCTAAATTTATGGGACTGGTTTGGAGTTCAGATCATCAAGTGCACCCTCAAACACATACTACGCTGAACGTTTAGGGTTCTCAAATTTTAGGGTTGGTTTGGGTTTTCATGCTCCTAGTGCACCCTAAAAAGAATACTACACTCCGAAACAAACGAAGGAGCCTGGCTGTAATTGTAGGTAAAAAAGAGCGTACATTGACCTGGATGTGTAATCCCAATGGGTGAATAACCCCAAGCCGGGCAGCGGGCATCCATTAGCTTTGTTCAGCGTGCATTGCTACTTGCCTTGACGCTGAAGTCATTTAGATCCGGAATTGTGGTATCGCGAATAATTGTCCTACTATACACACAGAGGTATCTACAGATATTGATATTGTGTATAAAAGATTTGCAGAGAAAGATATGGAACATCCTCCCAACATGATCAACAACCATGATCCAACAAGGCTGAAAAAAGTAGAAGACGGATGGCAGAAAGAGGTTTGGACTTACCAGGACCCGTGGAAACGTGGCCTTTTGACATCTGTTGACGATATTGATGGTATTGAAATCCAGGGAAGACCGGTTGATATACAATGTATATAATCTATATATTTTTATATATCATATTACACATGAAACCCGATACGGAACATGGGATCATTCGACTCATCTGAACTTGTGCCCACCGGATATATCTTCTCATTTTATGAATCTGTTGACGACTTTCTCGAGTTAAGGAGCTTAGCTTCAGCTGAGAGATATATCTTTCACCCAACAAGATAAGATGCAAATGCTTTGTTTTTCCCACCCCATGCGAGAACTGGGCATTTCCGGAATCGCGACGTCTCTTGCTTGGGGGAAAATAGGGATTGGTAGCGATTGGCAAACATTTTCCTTTCCTTTTGGGGTGATGTTCCACGATCACCATCAACGTGAGTGATGATTGTCCTAGTGCTCGTCCTTCTGCACTGCTTCTCTGAACATTGAAACATGAACAGATTGAAGTTCACCCCGTTTTCCACCAGTAACACGTGAACACCAAACCCTTCAATCCAACCGAGATGTTGTTGTTGTTGTTGTGGTTGTTGTGGTTGTTGCTGTTGTTGTTGTTGCTGTTGTTGCTGTTGTTGCTGTTGTTGCTGTTGTTGTTGTTGTTGTTGTTGTTGTTGTTGTTGTTGTTGTTGTTGTTGTTGTTGTTGTTGTTGTTGTTGTTGTTGTTGTTGTTGTTGTTGTTGTTGTTGTTGTTGTTGTTGTTGTTGTTGTTGTTGTTGTTGTTGTTGTTGTTTTGTTGTTGTTTTGTTGTTGTTGTTGTTGTTGTTCCTATGCTTTTTGGAGAGTTCCTTTCATTAGTTCTCGGGAAATTTAGGAGAAGTTGGTGCTTCCCGTTTTTAACCTCCTGGGGCTCCTAGCAGGAAGTGTGGCGTTCTGCCACAGTTGGTGCTCTGAAACTTCAAGCAGCTCCAGAAACCAGTGAAGGATGTCGGGGGCCTCAAAAACTGCCAGCCCAACTTAACCCAACCCACCAAAAACACACGATTTTTCATGGAATTTTCTATTAAACATAGGTGCCACAACAATTCAAGAGAGGAAACTTCATGATAGATTCATCATTTACAGTTTGATGATGAAACTATATAGTTATTTTTACAATAATGATATGTTTGTTTTTATCTTTTACATATAGAATCATATATATATATATATGTATGTATATCTATATCATCTACACTCCCCCCAAAAAAGACTGAAAAACTGTCCGCGCACCTCTTGCTTGGAACGAAGAGTTGAGATGGTTGAAACCGTGTAGTGTGAACTTATTCACTGAATCAAGGATGGTAAAAAGAAGTAGGTGAGAGAAATTATGTGATGTTATATATACATATATATTTCTGTCACGTATCGAAGAAAAACTTCACACATCATATATGTATATATATATATATGTACAGTGTCCTGGTTTCGATCAATATAGTCTTACGTGATTTTCATCACGACCTCAACCCGCCAACCTCAAAAACAAGTTTGCTTTCCATCGCCCGACCATAGCCCGAATATACAAGGTATCCAATCATTGTCATATACCCTCCCCAAAACTAACATATAGCCCCTGAAAATAGGCCTTCCCAAAAGGAAGCTAGTTTTCCAACCATCCATTTTCAGGGCCAAAGCTGTTAGTTTTAGGGAGGGTATCCTTCCCCGCCCTCAACAGTGTAACCATTGGCCTGCGAAGGTCATGTGATCATTTGTGTCGATGAAGGACCCAGCCTTCCTTTGGTAGAACTGGCTGTGCCTTGGACATCCGGGGGGAGATTTTTTTGAAAATTGATGAGTAATGATGAGTACATATATTTATATATCCCATACCATCCATGGGACTGGTATATTTACCTACATGAATGGTTGATTAGGTAAATGTAGGTAAATATACCATACATGGATGGTGTGGGTATTGTATGTATTTGTTGTATAACCAACAATTCATTTTGTTATTGACGGGAGACTTACAGGACAGATTGCAAAAAACAGCGCCCCTTTTTGAGTTCATGATACCATGTAACGATGTGAATCTCAAAGTACTTGATGTTAAGCTGTTGAGCAGTAAGACTTATCAAAAAGTTTGATCTCTGGCAGATATAGATAACTATGCCCGTAACAGTCACCACCTAGATCATCACATTTTTAGTCAGGGGATACTAACCCAAATCTTCGTTTCCCATTGTGATCCAGGGATGGGCAGATGGGCATCCAGAAAATCTAACGGCTGGAGGGCCCCAAAATGACGGGCCTTGGAAAAGATATATAACTCCCTTTAAAACAATGGCAATTTTTGGTATCTATGTTAGATTTCTGGGGTGCAGATCCTGCGTTTTTTGCACCGTTGTAGTCACCAGGTGCTACTGGCAGGTATGTGCATCATCCCATTGGATCCTTGTGAGTCGGGAACCTCGGAGCATATTGGGTGTTTCCTAAAATGGTGGTACCCCCATTTCACACCCCAAAATGGTCATTTTTAGTAGGAAAACCAATAGTATATTATATGATTGATATAAGATATTTGTATTGCAATATATATATATACATGATTATATATGTATTACTATTAAAGGTATATATGTATTTGTATAGTACATACGTTATAATAACAAAATTCTTGTCCTTGATTGGATTGTCTTCTCTGCCATGAAGGTGGAAGCTTCCCTTAAACCTCCAGGTTTGTTGTTTTTTCGTATGCTTCCGGGGAGAGAAACCCCCGAAAAAAACCAAACTGAATGTTGGGTGGTGAATTTTGGCGGATGAAGGGGGTGATCGAAGGGCTATAGGGGGCGAGTCATGTGTTGAGAGACGGGTGAGTTCTTCCCTTTGACTTTTCAAGCAGATCAAAGATCAAACCTTCAAGTCTATCAAATTCCAAAGGTGCTATTTTTGTTTAAAGAAAAAGGCCAACTAGAGCTGCTCAGCATGATTCAATCACCTCAATGATGATGTTGTGTTTGGCCTTTGGATGTGATGCAAGGCCTGTAGGCCGCTTTTGCAGTGTCTTGACGGATAGTCCGAAGACCCAGGGACCCATGACCGTTTTGTGGGATTTTTTCTCGTGTCGAAAATAGTCCAAGGTTAAGCAAGGTTTCTTATTGGGGTTTTTGGGAAATTTATGTCCAAGAAGGGTCTTCTCTAGTCAACAGAATAGCGAGGGTGTTTCCTGTGAAACAAACGCAGCAGACACTTGCAGAGCTGCAGCTGCAGCACTGAGCTAAAGGGCTCGATTTTAAGACGATCTATTGTTGATATATTCAAAGTCCAGCTATCACCAGTTGGCAGAATATTTTTAGAAAACACTGTTGAACTTCTGGTGTATAAACAGATATCAATTGGCTGGAACTTGTACATCAGTAGAGGATTTACCATTTGGGATGATTCAAGTCCCTATGAATCTATGACAATCCATGTTATGGGTAATATGTACATGACAATTTTCATTAATTTATGCCCTTTCCTTCGCGATGTGAAGGAATCTCTGAGAGTTTTTTTTTAAATTTCCATGTTTACAATGCTCCCACGAAGCAGCCACACGTTTAACACCTGGTTACAGTAATTGTTCTAGCATCCCAAATCAAGAGATACTGATCTTTGGGTAATTGACCTCACTAGAACAGGTAGTTAATGACAATGGATCATCTTCCAGAAAAAAAACATGTTCAAAGACTTCAGGTTGCTGAATTAACCCTGAACAAATCCAAGGTCAGTTCCAAGGAGACCCAACACAATTGTAGAGAGGTTTCCGGATCCAAAGCTGCCATCCATTCCGAATATTCCTGAAACATCGAAAAATCCGATAGAATCACCGGGGGGATCTTTTTGGAACCCTAAGGAATGTTTCAAAAAAACAACGGCACCTTTTTTCACCGTCATTTTCCTTTCCGGATCCGCCCAATCATCCAAAACGACCACCTGGGACCTTGGAAGGGGCCCGGGGGATTCGGTTAAACACCTCGAGGCGAAGCTGCCTTGATCATTGCAAAGGACCTCGCTGTGAAGTTTTGGGGGCCTGAAAGGATGGCCAAACAAAAAAAGCTTCCCCCGCATGCTTCCCCGCACCCCCGAGTTCACTAACATGACTGGCGGGTTCAAAGTCCACCATTTTGAAGATGTTTTTCCTTTTTGAAGATGGAAATTTTCCGATGTAACGTTTGTTTTCGGGGGTGTATTTGTGTGTAGATTTCAATAGATATCAACATAGACACTGTACATATTTATATTAGCATACATGCTCTACATATACATATACATATACACACACCACTTGGAAGTAGATGGTTGAAGTTTCCAACTACATTCAATTTCCTTAAATGCTAGGTTGGTAACGGAAAATAATTGTCAACCGATATATGGCAGTTGTACCATCTACTCTCATCCTGAAAAACCCAAAATTTTGAGGTGTTGAAAATTGGTTCTTGATTAAAGAGATGTTGGTATCATCCAAGGATACAACATGTCTCCGTCTATCAAACCAACATGGCAACGTCAACAAACAGAAAAACCATCCAGAATTGGTGGATGTTTGGCATTCTATGTTGGTTTTTGCATGAGGTTGAAGTACAGAGACTTGCACAATGGTGCACTATTGTGAGGATATCCATTCCCCTACGAAGAGGTGACGGAGTAAACTCTAGAAATGACACAAGAACACTGTTGTCGGCAGTCCTATCCTGCAGCACTTTGTTTGAACCCCCATGAATCATGGGATAAAGTACCAACTTCATGGGCTTCGCAGGATTTTGACCGTCAGCAGTATTGATTAGACATTCAATGAAATAGGCTTGGTGTTGCTTTCCCTTTCGAGTCACGGTTACATTCAGGTTTTTCTGCAGTTTCAGATTCTCTGTGAATTTGAGAGAAGTTAAACCCTGCAGCATTCTGTAATAATTGAAACCATCCTGGCTTTAATTCTTTGTCTTGTTTTGCACGTTTTGGCTTGAATATGGCTTTCCGAAAGATCAGCTTATCTCAGCTCAGCTATTGCTTGGTGGATCCCCAATTTTTGCTCCCCACTTGTTTCATCAGTCCACATTTCTTCCACATAGATATAGGTCGTTGAGACTTTCAGCCTCGCTTATGATATCATGTCATAAAGATAACTTTATGGGGACTACACTTCTGGGGGATTCTGGGGGTATACATGCATGTGGAAATACATTTACGGTGGAACGCATTTACAGGGGAATAGCACACATTTATGGGGACATACATGGAATCACTCAATACTGATGAGACTGTACGAGAGTGCAAACAAAACATAAAAACTATATTAACTATTATGTTCATTCCCTTTAGATTTAGTCTAAGATGGATTGGATAAATCGGATGCATATGATAGATCCTCCAGATCTTTTTTCGTGAGAGGTCACCAGAACGGAGTCACCCAGCAAATTTTCTTAGTTGAAAGGGAGATGTTTCACCCTTTTTGTTGGGTGAAACCCAACCTTTGCGATGAATGTTTCTTGGGGTACAAGGGACATTCATTACAAAATCCTGTTGAATAGAAGGGGTTTGCAGATGTGGTCATCCAACTGAAGGTGATCAAAGATGATGTGCTGTAGGGAATTCACGGGGCCAAAGCAGCAAGCCTCCTGAAGAACTTGAAGCTGGTTCAATGGCAAATTCTTGCTTTACACATGTTTTTTTGGATTGTACCCCAACTACCATTATAGGGTACACCAACTATGGGCCAAAATTCGAAAAAAAAAAAAACAATAAAAACACATCAAAGAAGAAATGATCTGATTTTAGGCAGAACTCTTTCGTTTCGATAGGTGCCACAGTGGCGTAAAGATCCGCGCTGCTTACTCCTCCAGGATGTTACGAGTCAATCCACCATTCAGCAGCACCTTTCGGGAGCAGCTTGGAGCATTGGGAGTTGGTGGATTTTGGTGTGAAAGAAACGGCAGGTACCCTCCCTGAAACTAACAGCAAGTTTGCACCTGAAAATGGATGGATGGAAGATCTTGGAAGACATTTTTTTTGTTTTGGGGCGTTTGGTATTTTTTGGATCTGCACCCTCGAAGATGAACGGCTGGAACCTACAAATCACCCATGAAAAGAAAGGAAACTGATCTGAACCACACCTCCATGATTATGTTCCAGCCGTTAATCTTCAGGGGTGTACTCCCCCCCAAACACTAACAGCAAAAGCACCTGGCAGGAGGCCTGAAAATTGCAAGGAAACTCATCTTCCAACCCCCAGAGTATATCTCAGCGTTCCAGCCAGCAGGATCCTGACATTTTTAGGTAGGAAATTCCAACCTAAACCTGAAAGTATGCCACTGGACTCCTGGGTGGGAGGTAGATCGAAGGTATTTTCAAGGTGGGTCAAATATGATTCATGAATCTGAGAAGTGCTAGAGGGATCTCAACTAATGAGTGTTCGGAAAACATCAGGTTAGATACTGAGACAGATTATTACTAGGTGGTGGCAACTCAAATATGTTTTATTTTCATCTCTGGGGAAATGATCCAATTTGACTTGCACATATTTTTCAAATGGGTTGGGAAAAAAAACACCGACTAGATTATATAGCTCCAATGATTGATTTGTCACATTTCCTCAATGGAGTTTCCTGGTTCCCTCAATAGGTGGTAGGTGATATATAATCACCCAATTGGTAGTATATACCACTTATATACCACTTATATATTGCCAATTGGGTAATTATATATCACCTACCACCTATTGAGGGAACCAGAAACAGATATTGATTTCCAGCAACTCATGTTGCACAAAAACTTCGAGGCCGAGGCCTCTGAGCTTGTGACGACCAACTTGTCAGAGGTGGGGAACCTCCCAGCTTTGGGATCGAACAAACTATCTGTGTGCGAAAAAAACACCCAACAAATAAAACCCAAGAAAAGGCAGAAGATTGTACTGTACATATTTCAAAGATCCGAGGGTGTGAGAAAAACCATACACATATTGTGTATACCAGTATCTTGCAAATACGTTGATGTTCTAACTGTAAGGGAGGGTCTGTCAGCATCGAAAAAGACGTCATCTATTTGGAGTTATCGCCAAGCTGGTAGAAATACAGATACAAAAACTCATAAATATGTCATAGTAGATACTTGAAACCCAATGGAAACCCATGGTTTCGATTGGAACATGTCCTTCTTTTACAAAAGAGTTGCGATCCAGGCCGAATCCACACACGATGCATTTGGAGAGTATCAACAAAACCCCCGGAGGGCTTGTGTAAAGGATTTTGAGATAGCTGAAATTCCCAATGAACCAATCATAACATATCCAGTGTAAGGACTTACATTCCGATTATTTATAAATCGTAATTTCCTCATATAATTCAACAGGAATATGATTCCAGCCATCTTTTTTGTTGACCTGGAATCCATCATTGAAACAAATTTCCAACATCCACCACTTTTCTCCTGTTTTTCTCCGAATACCGTACAGTAGATACCTTGCAGCTTCTGACAGTCAATGTTTGAGGTGAAGATTTGGTTGGTGGAGGAGCTTTTGGAAAATGATGGCTACAACGATGTGCAGGCGAAGTAGCCCCTTGAGGATTTATTGAATGATCGATCGAAACGCCATGATTTCACATAAATTGACACATATCCAGAGTTTCTTCCAGTTGAAATGGTCAAAACAGTTGTGAGTTTTGATTTTTGTAAGGGGAGATGAAAGAACAGATATCAAGTGGTACATGCCGAATGAGTTGTGCCAGGCAACTTACATTTTTTAGTACACAATCATAGCTAGTTGGAACATGGACTATGACTGTATCAGTACATTTTCGGAATTATTTGATATTATATAGTTATTTCATAGCCAGCTATGCAGCTAGCCTATCAACAAAAGGAGCAACCTTGTTGGTCCCTCTAAAGAGCTATCTAAACGACTTGAGCTCACGAAAATGGTGGGTATCCCAGGTTCCAGGCGATCACATGATCACGCAAGCCAAAAAGGGCTCGAGCCAGAAATGAGTTGATTTGTAGGATCTAACCATAATAAATATAATGACTTTTAGCGTAAAGAATGTTGTAACTGGGAAAAATGGCGAAAAATCACCCCCCAAAGACTCGTCACTTCAGGTTGGTCTGAATTACTCTAGTTGACATAAACATCATCACAATATCACCACAAAATCAACATGAAATCAATATATAGGTATCACTTGTATCCAAATTACTGTATTGTAGCAAAATGGTGAAGCAACAGCAGGTTCTCACCATGAATGACTATACTTTTATATTGCCATTCTGTACCTTGATCCTATCTACATATTTCTGGAAGAAAGCAAGAGGCCATATGGACATCCAAATACAGCAGTCTTGAAAATCAACGAGGATTTTATGGGATTATGAGTTTTGGAACATGCCCCCTGATTTAGCCAACCGCGAATTCAGGGGCGGATTGGATAGATGTTGTTTTTTTGTTGTCGAGATGTGTCAAGTGCTTTTCCTTGATATCGATGGCGTTTTACATCCAGCTGTGCCCCATGGTGAAGTCTTTCGTCCGGAGCGGCATGGGGGAAAGTGGCAGTGGCTGGCACGATGTGATGATGCGTTGAGTTGGGCTATGTGGCCGCAGTGAAAGTCAATGGTGCTTACGATATTACATACCTTGAATCGAAATGACAAATTTTTTGATTAGACGGATGTCAGACGGATGTCATCATGTTTGAACAAGATCACCGCGATGCACTTTCAGGTTCTTTTTGCTTAGATTCCCTCTATGTACAATACAGGTTCCATGTTCCATGTTCCTGGTCACCCCCACCCCGCCATGGTATGGTCTTCTGTCAGGTAACTAGGGCAGAGTCCTAGTATGTCCTAGTACTACAGTATCAGCAGTAGTAGCAGTAAGAGCCGTCGCAGCTGCAGTAGGATTAGTAGCAGCAGCAGTAGTAGCAGCAGGATTAGTATTGGTGGTATTAGTAGTAGTAGTAGTAGTAGTAGTAGTAGTAGTGCTACAAGTAGAAGTTAGTCGTGGTGGCGATGGTGCTGCTGTTGACTGACTCTACATACTACATACTCTACTACATTTTGTTTGGCACCAATTTATCCTGTGCTTTGGGGTTTGAACCCTACAACAGGATGGAAGTGGTGCACAGTTTCCGGTTGTTTGTTGGTCCTTTTTAGGATAATTCCCCCTAATCTATATAGATGTGGCAGTTGGAAAAGCCCCCATGACACGAACGCTTTTGGATTTCTGAAACATTTCCAGCCAGGTAAACGTTGACTGGTTCTAACCTTAGGCTTCTATCTGAGATAGCATCAGTAATCTATCACAGCCCCAGGAGTGTTTGGAACGGCTCAGCCGTGTGCTGAAGCAATGCAAAAATATGCCCTTGGTGATATTGTCCTCCACTTGGCGCAAGGATGAGGTGGTTGGGGCCGTTGGGGTGTTGAGTCCTGTGGATGCGTAGAGGCTGTCGAATTTTGAAAATTCCGGAGCTTGCCATATATTGACAGTAAGAACGCGAGGGATGATTCAAAGAGTCCATATCAAGGGAGGATTCGTCAGAATATGCATGCACTGTGTATGTTTTGGAATGTTCAAGGGTGATCTTTGGGGAAGATGATCCAATTTGATCCAATTTGGCTGATTTGGGGAATGTCTCAAACTGGATTCAAACCACCATTTAATATATAGACAAGGTAATCTTTGATAGCTGTGCCAAAAAGTTGCACCACACAAGAAGGTCGGGAGAAGCCACTGGCTGGATGACTATTGACTATTGAATGACTTGGGGTGATTTCATCATGGTTTCAATCTTTCACCAATTCATTCCGATGAAGGGGTTATGAACCACCAGCTTGTCCCTTAATATGTCTTTAGTGTTCACCTTTCGGCAGTTTTTCCGGAATATTTCGGCAATTTGTTGAATTCTGACCACACTATGACGATTTGGATGCACCGATATTTTTACATGACAGATGTTTTTCCACGAAACGACCCACTTTTTTCCGGCGGTGAATAGTAACGCCTTTCGGGGAAATTTACAATTTACAATCATTGATCGATCAAAGTGGGGTAGAACGTAGAAATGCAAAGAGCTTTTCGGAAGAAGGCAAGTGGGGAGGAAATACGCTGAAAATCCGACATCATCCTAATTTTGATGTCAGCTCAACAAACACTGCACTGTTAAGCACTGTCAGATACTATACAAATAATTATGCTAAAACAACCACCATTTCAGGTTTCCAAATCATTTGAACTGTTCCTTTGATCCTTCTTCTCCATGGTAGGCTCTTTTTATGGAGGTGGAACAGCAGCTGGCCGCACACCAGGCGTTTTTTTTTGTGGGGAGTAATCTGCCTGCATGGCATTTGGTTGCTAAGATGTCTCTAGCTACTCATTGGAAATGAAAGGATGGGAGATTTAGACTATTTTAGACTCATAGTTTGGAAACGTTGGTATTTCCAAGGAAATAAATGGCACTTGAGGACATGGGAACATACAACACTCTCACCGATG
Source organism: Breviolum minutum Mf 1.05b.01 (assembly GCA_000507305.1). Taxonomy (NCBI): domain Eukaryota; class Dinophyceae; order Suessiales; family Symbiodiniaceae; genus Breviolum; species Breviolum minutum. Next base: position 104,510 of record DF239917.1, on the reverse strand, counting down.
ATACGCCGCCCCCAGCCCTCTAAAGGTAGGCTTTTACCGAATCCGAAATCCTGCAACATGCTGAAGTGCCAATATGGGCTGATGAATAGCGCTCAGTCTTGCCCACACAAAAAATCCACGACATAGAAATTCCAGGCATGGCAAGGCTGCATGTGTTGCGGCCTACCATCTGTTGATGGTTGGCCCTTTGAGATCGGTCTTAAAAAAAGTGTTGTATCTGACCGCGCATTTGTCTGGCCTGACCCCCCCACACCAAATTACCATTGAGATCGGTCTCAAAAAAAGTGTTGTATCTGACCGCGCATTTGTCTGGCCTGACCCCCCCACACCAAATTACCATTTTAGTCCGGGAAATTGTCGCAAAACAAGGCAACATATGTTTTTTTGAGATTGATTTTTGGTTTTATATTTCACATCACCGATTCGTAATTATCACAGAAAAGCAATATCGCTGCCACAATTTGTCCCATGGATTTGTGCTGTGCAAAGATCCACCAACTCCAATGGCTTGAAGGTGAAGATCTTTGGGAGTACCTCCATTTCAGGTTACACAGATCGAGTAGATGAGATCTGTGCATGGTTAGAGGCCTGGAAGACTGACATCTGGGAAGGGAGGGGTCAGTGGTGTGCACGGAGGCACTTGTCCAATGATCCATGTTTTTGTGTTTGGTGCTTGGGATGATTTACCTTCACAAGAGAAGTTACCAATGTCTACCTCATATCATTATCCCCAAAAAGACAGAATCATATAGAACATCAACTTGTTTATCCTTTTTGGTCGACATGTCTTTCTTTTTTTTCTGGCCTTTCTTTAGGCTTTGTTTTGCAGGTCTACTTCCAGATTTCGACAAAACTGGCTTTTAGAGATGATTTCCGGGAATTCAACATTGCCAGCCTTGGAATCTTGACCTCTATAAGAAAAAGAAAAAACCCAACATCCTCCAACAGCTTTCAGTCAAGTTGTTGAATCAAGTTAAGTTTTCCAGAGAAGATGTGTTTGACAGATGGACCACTTCGAAGTGTTTTTTTTTTGGAATGGGACCATATGTGTGCGATCGGGTCTAAACTCACCGTTATTTTCCTGTAGTAGATGGTCATCAACCCCATATTAGGGGTTTATATAACCATTATAAGGATTCCCTATTAAAGGTGGGATGACCATCCCCACTATAAGGACTTTAGACCCTGGCTCATATGAGCCACGAAAAAAACCCTGGTGCATTAGGGTATATAGGGGATGATACTACCCAATTATATAGGGATTATAGTAAGCCATTATAAGGATCCCTATAAACCAACCAGTATAATGGAAAGTCATAAGGTTTTTTTTGCGTGGCTCACATGGGACCCATCCTTGAATACACGAAGTTTTCCACTCTGTCCCGAGGCACATGAAGCCTATGTCAGCAGCTTTGTGGTAGTGGATGATGATATCAGCCTTCAGGGTGATGTCTTGAAGGCAACCGGTTTGATGAAGTTTGGATGATGTGGTGGATGATCATCCTTACTTACCAAACGTTTAAGTAAGGGGGTATGAGCCATTTATTAGCTGAAAGGAATTCTAAACTTGGGGGATCATGCTTGGCATGGGTTGATTCGCTCAAAGGGTGATTTACAGAATATACTACACTCATCAGTTTGCATATGTACACAGCATTGCAGTGTTTTCTCATTTCATGGTTATTGACTATTGCTTTCTTGAACTGGGATGGACTTACATTTTTGCCCCCGGTTTAAACCGGATCTCAACGCTGATCCGCTGGGAGGGTCGGTTGGTGCACACTGATCCCTCCATTGGCCTAGACGAAGAAGCTGCTGCACGCATGTTGGAAACTGGGATTCGGATGACGGGCGGGATGTGCGATGTTGGCGAATATCTACTGACAAAAAACGACTTAGGAATACCTTCCAGTTTTCCCTCAAAACTTCTGCTAGTAGCTTAAAATTCTTTTTTCTATTTTGGTGTTTCCCCTCCAAAATTAGCAGAAAACAGACCAAATTTCTTACAACATTTTCTAGGCAAAAAAAAACGCTCCAATTTTCAAAAAAAAACATGGGCTGATCACCTTCACCCTTCAACAACCAACCAACCCAGGAGTGCTTTCACGACGTTCCAGCCAACGAAACCGTGGCTGCCACCTTAACGCGCTGGCGCAAGCCACAAAAAGACCTGTCCTTTCGGCAGGATTTTGCAGAATGATGGTGTTTCGAAAGTGGAGATTCGGGGCAAAAAAAAAGGAGGAGATTCAAGACCTTATATATATTTTTATGAGTCATATATCTATATGTGGTGGAAGTTCGGTTGAAGTAAAGAAAATCAAGCATGACATAAGTCCTTCTCAAGGTGATATTCTTAAGAAAGTCTTAGATTGATAACTTCCTTCGAAATAAAGGTTGGATGATGTATGGATTAGGTAGTGAATAAGGAAGAGAATACATCCCCTGAAAAGGACCAGATTTTTTTGGCATTTAGCTTGGTGAATTGTAGTTGCCCCTCCATTTGCAATTTTATCAGCATTCCGGACATCATGGAATCAAGAGATGAACCAACAATATATATATATATACATTATATTTATAAATATGTAAAATATACATATAGATATAATACCATATAACTGGTGAGCCGGTTTTGGACCGCCATCAACTGATGCTTTGAATGCTATCCAGGTGCTCTCCCACGAACTTGTTGACAGAGTCCGGATGGTGCTGGTGCTGCCAGTGCTTCCTGTGGATGGCTGTGAAGAAAAAAAAGGAGTCGTCGATGGTCGGGCTGTCAAACTGGAAGAAGATGTGATTGTATGGATACGAAACCCACTTTTGTTTTCAGAAGTGTACTCTACATATCTCTACATATCGAGTTCAAGGTTCGTCGGTCGCTGAGATTTGAATGTCAATAATGGTGCTTTTGGAGTGGACTTGCTGGCGGTTGATTCACTCTAAATTTCATGAATTCAGGTTTATCCCTGCATAAATAAAATCAAGTCATCATCAGGCCTTAGTAGCAAATCGTGACCTCAACAATGTCTTCGGGCCTCCAACAAAAAGCATGTCACGCAGAAACAGGGACCCTTAATTTCTTCGATTTGTTATTTTTGTTTCTTTATACCAATGGTGAATCACAATTCAACCGCCATTTAAGGGAGAATAATTTTTTACATCTTCCAGGCATCTTAAGCAAATCCAAGATTTCTCCCACCAACGCTTCCCTAGGGTTTTTGGGTTTTTTTGGGGCGCCTTGTGTTTCTCAAAGCTTCAGACGCGATTTTTTTTGGGGCAAGGAACTTTGAACCATGGATTATCAAAGATGCAAGATGTATTTTTGGTAGAATTTTCCAAGTTGCGTATTTTATTGGTGAACGAATTCCATATGCCACCCTTTGCTTGGGTCTTCTGTGACTAGGAATATTAACTACTGCTGCTACTACTACAACCACTACTACAACAGCAACCACAACCACAACCACAACTACAACTACCATCACCACTACTACTGCTAGTACTTGTACTTATGACTTTATCTATGATTGTACTTGGTCACCGTTTCATTGGACGATTGTCCCAGTGTTCAGGTGGTGGTGCCTTGTGATGCCTCCAAGGTGTCTCACATCTTTTTTACTTCGGGGTTGGGTTCCTCGGAGCTGTTCCACCTGGTTGCTGGAGTTTCTCAAAAGGTGCCCAGGAACAAGTCTTGATGTCAAAATGGTGTAGTATGAGTCCAACAAAAAGTCAACCAATAGATGGAGTCAATATGAGTCAATCACCACTTTTCAAAAACAGAGTACCCTTTGGTAAACTAATTTGCTTGGAGTGTATGTTCCTTCATCTTTAATAGGAAATACATCTGTAGAATTCTTCAAATGGTTCATGTTTTTTATTACTGCCGATCCTTATTTACCATACGGAAACCAAATTGTTGGGATGTATTTGGAATGAAACTGAAAAAATCAGGGTGCAGGAATTTTTTGAGCCCGTTTTCATCCAATGAAGTGGAGGGTGATGGTTTTTAAACAGATTTCTATAAATTCGGCAATGACATCATACCTTAGATATCCAGATTTTTTAAATACGCACACACACACACATTTAGATAAAGACATGTTTAATGTCTTTGATAGACTGCAGTGTGCAGTTTTTATGCGCCTGTTCGTGTCGTTGGTTGGTTTTGGTATCGACCTTCTGGTCGGGATGTTGGCTAGATTCTCAATATAAGTTTTATTTGCTTAGGTGTTTGTTTGCTGGGTGATGTTTCACATTTAGTTTGTAAGGACCACACTGATACCAATCAGGTCAATAATCAGTGAGTTTTTTTGAACTTCAGACATGAGAGTTGTGTTGACGGTCAAAAGCTTTGCTACAAGAAGCTGATATTGTCACTCTATTATTATTATTTCCAGACATGCCACAACAAAAGAGAAAAGTCCAAACAAGCAGGTGGGATGTGTAAAACCTGGTGAATCATGGCAGAAACTATACTTTATCAACTGAGCTTGTTTCATCAGTTTTTTTTTTTTAAGTTGCTGTTTCTGAGATGTCTGATTTGTCTATGTTTTGGGCTGGTCTAGAGATGTCCTTTCCCAGCGGATTGGGCTCTGTGTAATCTCCTCAAGGTTGTTAGTTGTTTTAAACCAATATAGGTAAACAAATCATACATGGCTTCTTGGAGATGTAAGACTTGTAGGATTTATATGTTCAATTTATATATATATATATATGTACTGTATGGTGCTCATGTATGTCTAGCGTTGCTGACCAAAATCTCTTTTTGGGCTCAAAAACAAAAAAAGGAGTCCCAAACATAGACCTACCAGTTCCTACATAACTATGACACATTTTGTGGGTTAAAAATTGGCATTCCAATTTTTATCAGTCCAGTGGATTTTATGACATCCCCATGATGATCGATCATCGAATCTCAAGGTCCACTGGACGTCCAAAAGGCTGTGTGGTTTCGCATGGAGCACTTGAAAGCACCACCTGGGGGGTCGTTTCGGGGGGGGGGGAGGGAAGGCTTGGTGCTTGCCTTTGGAAGTTTGGTAGGTGAGTAGATCCGTTCTTTTTTTGGAAAGGACTTGACAAATGAGAAGGCATAGAACAAACATCTTTGTGGACCTATTTAAGAAAAAATCAGCTGAACCTTCCTGATCCACCCCCCCAAAAAAAAATATGGATCAAACACCAGGAAGGCTTCACATTTCCAGCAAAAACAACTTTTTAATCACCTAAAAAGGTTGGTTAAGAACCACTACATGGGGCCGAGTTTTGGGGTGGCTGACCTTGGGACTCCAAGGCTTCGAAGAAAAACTCTGAAAGCCTGAAATTTCGTGGGAAGTTCTTCTATCAAAAGATAACAATCATTGTATTCAATACGAATAATTACACAATAGTAATACACTTAGACATTCTGATGTCATATACTCACCTTTTCGGCGTTTTCCAAAAAATAACCAAACAAGTTGCGAAGTTGTTGTTGCTTTGATGTCAAGCCACCATAATTTTCTGGCGAAAATCTCTCCATTTGTACGGCAGGTTATTGCCGTGCCAAGAACGAGGCCTACGACGTGGCTGCACGCCACGCTGTGGTGCTGGTCGCCTCGGCTTTCACCTTTGACCCATCCTTGGGAGACTTTGTGCCTTGGAGATGTGGTGGAAGGGTTTGTCGGTTTGTTGTTTATGCTGATTATGTCACTTGTTCTTAAGATTTTGGATCATTATCAATGATCCATACTTTCTGAATTTTGATGCGATTTATTTATAGGTTTAGGTAGTTTGCTGGGTCCAAATAGCTATCCAGATTATTCAGGAGGTGTTTGGAAGCCTATTGTTTTTGATCACACATGTACATTTCGATTCGATGTTGACTTTGTTGTTGTTGTTGTTGTTGTTCTTGACTTTGTTGTTGTTGTTGTTGTCCTCGGAAGTAGGAAGAGGTCACTCCCCAAAAGTATTTCTGTCAAGTTCTTAGTGCATAAAGCAGGTACGGTTGGTTGACTATAGTCATTACTGGTAGTCATGATATTAGATGTTCACGGGCTCACTGTTTCACTCCAAACTGAAATGGATAGGTGGCACGTGGTCCTACTAGTATTGCTTCTCACTTCCGAAACATCTCACATCATGGACGCTCCATGCAAAAACTCTTGGTTTTTGGTACGGATGTTTTTTCCACAGAAGGGGTTTCATTCACATGTTTTTGGAAACTGTTACTGTGGAACGCCGATCGTAAGAGATGATCCAAAGCTGCCAAGTATTTCTCCCGGTGGGGCAAGCACTAGTCACTAGTCAACTAATCATGTTTCAGAAAACAGGCCCATGACTTTGAACGCGTGTATAGTATCCATGGTTCATCAATTTCAGTTGTTTGAAAACAAATCTGGGAGGGTCATTGGGGTCCACTCTGAGAATCCCAATCCGAGAGGATTCTGATCCTATCCTCAGAAGAGGATTGGGATTTTTTGGTAGCCACTAGTTATACCTTAGACTATCCTCCATGTATAAAATATTTACCTACATTCAGCCCCCAAAAAAATGTGTTGAACATAGATATGATATATATAAATATTCCAAACATGAAACAAATGGTGGCTATAATGGATTAGGACCCAAGATCATTTCTCACCTGGGAGCCACATGCGGCTGTTGCATTGTTCCCGCACTCAGATGTCTGCCTGGAGTGTTGGCGCTTCTATAGCCTTGGGCCCTCGCACTGGAAACCCAGTTGTCTGGTGGATTTTATTCCGGGTAAAAAAACATAGAAGATGATGAGATGAGAATCCCCTCGTGTATCATGTATCATGTATCATGTATCATATTCAAAAGCTACATACATCTACAAAGCGCGGGAACTTTTTTATTGCCATGTTCATGTCAGTTTACCATACGGAACCTTCGACACAAGCCCAACTTGTTGATATACTGATATGAACGTATTCCCCTGCTGCTTGAGATGCAAACCCTATACAAACAAATCCTTGCAGACACTTAAGATGGACACCCTACAAATAATGACAAATCACACAACAGTAATCTCTTTTCAATGCTATTGTTGGCAATGCTATCTATCTTTAGTTCTGTCAGAAATTGGACGAATTTGCTTGGGTCTCCATTTGTTTCAATTTCTGGTGAGCTGAATTTATGTTGGGTTTGGGGTTGGGGGAATTCCCAAGCCCCAGAATATGGAAAGCAAATTACAAAAAAAGGCTGCAACAAAATGGGATCCAACTACCCCCCCGAAGTCTTAACATAGCCCCTCAAAAGTTGCCTGGCCCCAATAGGAAAGTAGTTTGCCAACCACCATTTTCCGGCGAACTGTTAAACTTCAGGGGTGTATATTTTTGTCGGTGTTTTTTTGTTGATAGGTTCTGCACATTCGTGTTGGCGTTCTTTTTCTCAGTAAGGGGAGAAGCTCCAATAAGAGCTCCGAGTATTTACTATCTCATTGCTTGATTGTTTCAAGCGAGCGACGGAGATATTAGAAGTTCTCCACATATATATGTATACATATGCACACGTAAATATGTATATAAACTATAGTTCAGTTAGAGGTTATGTTGCCTGAAGAAGACTCAAAGCTTGAGACTCCTCCTGAGAATCGTGTCACGTTTGTCTTTTTTTTTCAGCCACAACGAGACAAGCATCATGGTTTTTGTTGATAGCCGTGGAGAAGCAGATGGGTAAGGAAAAAACTGCATCAAGAATACGCCAATCCATCCTTGAAGTTCAATAGCGAGTCTACCCCTGTTTCACAAGTTACAGGGCCCCAAAGCAAGCCGGATTTTTCAGAGGCTAGGTGGGGGGTGTAGGTAAGCAAATCTACTGGAATTATAATACACAAACAACTACGGGAGATGGATTGAAGGATCAATGACTCAATAGAAGACATATGGATAGATGATGATAGATGATGCAAATGTAGAAAGAAGCAGCGGTAGGTAGATCAAAGCAACAAGCAAAAAAGAAACAAACAAACAAAAAGCCAAACAAATCAAAAAGACAGGCGAACAAACAAAGGTACAAACAAACAAACAAACAAAGAAACAAACAGACAAATAAATGAAAACCATGTGCAACATCTTAAGCCAACGGCCAACCAGCAAGGATGATGTGTATCTTCATGCTTCCGGTACATAATGCTCCCACTTGGTTTGGCTGACAGACTTGCCGGTCAATACAGATACAAAAGGTATATATCAATGTAATCATCATCATCATCATCATCATCATCATCATCATCATCATCATCATCATCATCATCATCATCATCATCATCATGTTGTCCTTCCTGTATCTCATACTTAATCTTTCGTCATTCTCCACAGAATCTTGAAAACAAGGCTAATAGCCCCCAAGGAGACAAATTCACAAGAAAAAACAGCATCGCTACAATCAACTTGACATTGGGCTTCTGAGGTGCACGACTTGGAAAATTAAATCAGACTACCCTGAACACCAGATGTTTAAACCAACCAAAGGTCCTTTTGTTTGTCAAAACTTCGGACTGAACGTCCGACATGCCTGAAACGGTCACCATGCCGGCTGACGTGGTCATGGCAAGCGATACTGGGGCTGCAGTGAATGCACCTGGTCCGGCTGCTCCTCAGCGATCCGCTTCAGGCTTAGGAGAATTACACTCGGCCTTGGCGCAAGTTTTGCTGATGAAGCAACTGGAAATTGAAAATACGAAATACAACAGAATTCAATAGATCGGGCACTTCCATATCAGTTTGCATGACTCTGACTACCTGAAAATTGCGGGGAAGTGAAAGAGTAGTATCATATTTCTAAATTTTAGGTTTTTCACTGTATCCCTTTTCTGGCTGCATCTGATTCTTCGAGTACTCTGACAAAAACCTCTTTTGCATTGAAACTGTTGAAACATGTAGTACCTTTTTACTTGCTAAAGATATTAAATGCAAGGAGATCTGCCCTTAGCGATGATTGACACATATTGACATACTGCCGCATTACCACTTTGGGAAGGAGTAGCCATGGATGCTGTGACAGTGGGGCAGCAAGGGGTCACTTGGGGCTTTGGCATTGCGAAGACGGCCACGCAGATGGGTGTTTCGGTTGAAGATTCGGAGAGCCAATATGTGAAGCTCAGATTCTTCAGATTTATTCCCTCAAAAAAAACACATCCAACACCGTAGGAAACAACGATCTTAAGAAACAAAACAACAGCTGATGCGACCCAGTACAGAATGAGAATGCCGCTGAGATTGGGACCTTTGGCGGGTCAAGGGTCGAAATCTACAAACCTTCTTTTCCGGTACACTTTTTCAAAAAAACCAACCACCACAAAGGATGTATCTCTGTTTATCAACAGCTTCTCAGTGGCAGCTTCAAGTTTTTTTTGGATTTTCACTTTTATTTCTTTTTGGAAGATTCCCATTCTAACGACCAATGTTCAATTTATTCGGTTGAAACCACCATCTATATATAGTCGTAAAATCATGTGAGAAATGCACCTCACCCAAGGATTTGGCGCAGCAAATGCAGCTCTTCGTTTTACAGGAGAAGTGGGTGGACCAGCGGCGCAAGTCGTCACTGGAAGTGTGGAACAGGCGAAACTGAGGGAAACGGGGAAATGTGTTTTTTTTGTTTTATTTTTGCCCGTTTTTGTGGGATAGGTTGTTGGGACTCCCACGTGTTTTTGTATCTGCAGTTTTTGTGAGGTGTTTTACCCTCCAGTAAACTAACATAGCAATGGAATATCTCCACTTTCAATCGGAAATACATCTTCAAAGGGTCCATTTCCCATTGCTATGTTAGTTTACCAGAGGGTATACATTTTTATTTTGGGTAAGATTCAAGTTTTGTAAAATAAAGTGAAGTGAAGATCATGCATCCTCAAGGAAAATTTGTTGGGTAACATGGCGCCTTTGGCCTTGGTGAAGTAACAACTTCATGGCGTTGATTTCCGGGAAAAATCAGGGAAGCTTCAAGGATTACCTACATCACGTGCCAATATCATATACATATATCATATAAGCATGTATATATGGTATACATAATCAACTAATGATATTTGAAAAATGTAAAGACATCTTTCCTAGAATGTCTCTAAGTCAAAGTTTTTCATTTGAGGATATAGTCTGATTTGGCCAGGTACTTGAATGATGTGCACTTGGAATTGCTTCATGATAAGTGTCAAAGGCCAAAGGCAAGCCCCGCATCCTTTCTTACGCGAAAGACCGGTGAGAACTCCCCCAGTTGCTATCACCACTGATTGTGAAAGAATAACCGGTTGCAGTTGTACCAAGACTATCACCCAAAATACCTGCCCTTATATAACCAATCTAAGTATATACAATATTTGTAGACGCTCAATAAGTGTATATGTATTCACTACAATCACCAAGGGGTTACTATGTTTTTTTTGGTATCACCTGGGTTCGCCATTTCAGGTTCTGAACTTTGCCCATGGATGTACGAACTTGGGTCAGGAGCCGATCGGGGAGCTTGATCTTTCGGGGTGGATGGTAGTGGAACAGCCAGACTGTAGCACCAATGTTTCATTTTGTTTTTTGTTGATGCCAGCCATCCGAAGTGTTGAGGTTTAGGTATAGGTAGATACCCCAAGTGTTGAAGATTGAAGATGAATATAAGATAAAATCAGCTACCCGAACATTTTGGTGAGGTTATATTCCTCAGAAGTGGTGAAAATAAGTGCCTTAAGCGGAGCAACCCCAGGTACTATGGATATGGACGGATCGTATCCTAAACCTCCAAATAGAGGTTCTTGGATAGGAAATCGCTGACTAGGATTCCAATATTTCTGGTAACAGGTGGGTTCGGCAGCATAGAAGAACCCAAATGGCAAAAGGTCCGGCAACTCTTTCTGATGTGAACATGCTTTTATTTCATAGCAAAATGAGTAGATATGACGAGTAAGCATTGATATTGGTATAGTATAGCTGAGGAGCTGGAGATGATTCATCTCAATGGATAGCTATTTGGAGCATTGCCAGTCTATTAGTATATATCTACAAAGTTACTTTTTGATCCCCAGACTTCTACATGGCCCGATGGTCAACCCAATAGCAGCGGTGTATATTCCCACTATATAGAAGGATTTCCATTCATAGCCGGATTGCCTTTAACTATGCACACGGTTTTGATCATGACACATGCCATGATGTATGATTGACGACTTGAGATCTCACAATTTTACGCATCGGCCAGAAAACTCCTTGAGGATTTGGCACATGGAATCACTCAGGCACCATGGGATGCAACAAATCTCTGCAAAAATGGAGAGGATTATGTATATATTATATATTATATTTTTGAATACAATCTCTCTCTCTCTCTCTATATATACGACCCCTAAAGATTTGTTTTCGTTCAAGCTCAATCAATGTGTTTCTGGACATTAAGTGGAACCCTCCAGGCACCCGTTCCGATATAGACTACGACAATGATATAGATCATAAACTGCCAACATATGAACTCGGTGTTAGAAGTCTGTAAAACTTGGCTTGTTTTCAGATTCATATCCAACAAATGGAAGCATTGTTGCAACCACTTTCCCAAGCATCTTTGTAAATTACAGGGAGACTCCGGACAAGTGGGACTTTCCGAACCTCCACGAAAATGCTGGAAGTCTCTCAGTTGGTGTCTTAAATCAGCTATGAACTTTTACACAACTTCCCAGGGTCCCTGGTTGTGAGGTCCGTGTTGCCTTTTTCATTGGATTATTAAAGAGACACAACCTCGCGCTTTTCAAATCTTTAAGTCATTACTATCATAGAACAGATCTCCCCCCAAAAAGTTATTGTTTTGTACAGCCAACTCTGCAACACAGTGATTCACCCAGCAAACAGGTTTTAGCGAGCATTGTCAACCAAGTAAAGGTTTTTTTTCCAACCAATATCCCTTCAGGTCTGCCACAATAGGAAAGCAAGCCATTGTTTTTTTAGTATGGAAACAATTGGTGAGGGTGGCAACACAAGTCTTAAGTCCTTCATATTTGAGTTGATTAATCCATAAATTGAAAGGATTGCTTGGTTACCATTTGGTCACGAGGGTTACCAAGTACATCAAATCCAGCTTGAAAAACCTGTGTCAAATCAATAGAGATCCCTTCTTGATGAACATAGTCAGAGTACAACTTAACTTTAATAGGGAATCCTTACAATGGGTATATGAACCCTACTATTGGGTTGATGACCGTCCCCTACAAATAGGGACAATGGGAGTTTTGAAACCAGCACATATCACAGCAAAAATTCACCATGTCTGTTTTCAACCATGTCACCCTGTTGGAGTATATAGCCTAATTACAAGTGGCAGTTCATCTGGTGGTATTGCAGGCCTCCTTGAGCACGGCAAAATTTTCATTGAGCGCTGCGGGAGCACAGGAGTTTGAAATTGAGAGCCTACGGATGGTACACCCAGAAAAATAAAACGAAACCTGAACAAATTTTCCGTGGAAAAAGGAGAATCGAACCATGCTTTGGTTGCGTTCCATGTTAGTTTTCAGGGGTGTACTTTTAAAGACGGTAGTAATGAAGCACTACCATGAACCTTACATGTCTTAAGCACAGACCTGATGGCAAGTCATTTAAGTTGGAAAGTCATGGGTTTTCAATATGACTCATATTATTGTTTGCTCATAAATAAATTTTCAAAGGGTTCTTGAACTTCCATTTGTTTGGATGTTCAGGTGGGGAATTCCCTTGAAGCATTTCCTTTTGATTGATTCAGTGGTCACCTGCAAAGATGTTCAGCATGTCCTATTCGGATGTTGCTGTTTCAGTTGTAGTTGGAGATATGACATGCAGAGGGGCATCAATTTGATGAATCCTTCTCAAACATATAATTTACTATAGACAAGGAAGATACAATGTAGCAAGTATATATTCTAAAGATGCACAAATGATCCCAACATGTTTACAGTGTCTCTGTCTCGGTCCATCTCTAGATATATACATATAAAATACATGCACGGTAAGCTTATAATATATAGATTAGTGTGTGAAGATATGGTTATTTTTTTAAGAGCATATTTTTCTCACTTAGCTCAAACCACCCCAAACCACCCCAGGAGGGCGAGCTTTTACGCTTGGCCTTAGGCGATGAGGTTGGATGGGGGGGATCTTGTTGGGTTACCTGGGGACTGATTTTGAATTCCAATTCCTGGTTGGCTATACTCATTGCAAGTATTTTGCACACATCTGTCATCCAGGATCCGAAATTGGATGTATGGCTGAAGGGTTGGCGATGTTTTGATGCGTTTAACAGGAAGGATAGGTGGACCTTTCGAAGGGGCATTCGGATGCCACTTGGACAGCCCATCCGACTACTGAAACGCCAAGCCCCTTGTTGTCCCCTAAGTAGGGTTGTAGGACCCCTTCCAAATGGGCGTTTTATGGCTTATAAATGGGGGTGATCCTAACTACTTACGATACCTGGGATGATCCTCCAAGTCTTTGAGAGAAGGGGTCATCTCTAAAACATGACTTGCAGGCCGTTGCAGGGATTTCCCCGCCGGTAACAAGGCCAAGCAAAAGAGAGGAACATTTTAGTTGAATGTCTTGTTGTCATATCAGCCATCAACATGAGATTCACCCTTTGGTTCATCAGGTTTTTTCATCTCAACATGAACAAAACACCGATGCTTCAGAACTCTGCTGTGGACTATGATTTGTGGGAAACAGGATGTATATATATGTATGTGATATAATGTATATATATATGTAAAAAATTATACACACATGGTTTGTGATATGGAAAGAACACCATGCCATAAAATTGACAATCTTTCTTTTATCATCCAGTTTTTTTTTCACGAATTTGCCAAAATGTGATTTCCATGTTTTTTTTTTTCGACATGACTTTCAGGATTGGTTCCAAGTTTTCGTGACCTGGTTGCCCTTGACCGAAAAATATCTCGGCTCAGTTTTCAGCTAACAAACTCTCGGGTGCGTCACAAAACCGACGTCGAAAACCGTCTTTTGGCCTAAAGATGTCGACAGCTATGGTCGTCAATACTCCAGGATTGCCGGTTTATGAAGTGTTTCCGGGTGTGGGGATGACTCCAACCATCTTGGTGACGAGTGAACCTCTCTCGGACCTCATTCAATGGCAATTCCTCGGGAAAGCCCCAGCTCATATGCCAGTGCATCAAGTGGTGCATTCTCTACAGCAACGACTTGCAGAGAAACCAAATTGGACACCTCACATGGTTTCTCGTTGGCATAGATTTTTTTCCAGTATCGAAAAGGAAAGTTGCAATTTGTCAAAGAACATGAACGAAGGGAGCAAAATCGATCTCCATTGATTCGACAGTTGCATACCAGTTGCTACTAGTAGATGCTTAGCTGATGTTGGCTCACGTTGATTTCAGCACCTCATTCCAAGTGATTAGATGAGTCTAGGGGACCATGTTCCAAGATTGGAACCGCTTTTGGATTTCATCGAAGTGGAAAACGGGACAACGTTTGTTGCAGGGAGTTGGTTTCCTCAAAGTGTTTTTGTGAAAACGACGGGTAATTTCATGTAATTTTCCACTTCCATGATGGGGTTCTTCGGGTCCGGGTTGGTGAACTATGAAAAAACATATTCAGGATGGTCGAGTTGAGAAGCAATTTACGAAAAAATTGATGAGACTTACCCAGAAAGGTCATATACAGGTACAAAAAACACCATCAATACAACGATATGACTAATTTGATCGTTTTATACTAGTTTTGTGTCAGACAGCTCAAGACATCTTGTTGAAATCTCAGCTGTTTTTTTTCTTTAAGAGATTTGCAAGGTTCACGTCCCAAAATGGTGGGGTCTTCAACAAAACCTCGAGGGGGATCTCTGGGGCTTCAAATGCTTAAACTCGATTTGATTCGGATTTTCGGTGATGTTGAAAGACATTTCATCGTAACAATTTCTTCCATCTCGCAACATGTTTGTTGTGGAACTCAGATCGAGAAGGAACTTCAAATTGACGGAACTTGTGGCAAACTCCGAGATGCGTACCAGGCTGGCTATAGTGTGTCGCTGAAACCTCTCTGACTCCACAAACTAAAAAATAGGTTCAATGCATGAATCTGAATCGTCAAGATGTTTTGATGTTTTTTGCCACATGTGAGGTGGTTGAACCAGTCTGTCAAGTCTTGAAATATTGAGATTCTCAGCATCAAAGCAGCTGGCTATACACGCAACGGCTCCAGGTGTATCCACATCATGGCCCTCTCGACTTTGGGACCAGCAAAGGTATCTTGAGATTTTGATTTTATTTTTTCGCATTTTTTGTGGGGTGGGTCTTGCTGAAGTCATAGTTCTCAAGTGTAGATGGAGTAGTCCATGTTCCCCAAACAAGAACACATTATCTCAAGTATTTGGAGCTTGGTGAAATCTGAAAACTTGACGCCACGCAGGTTCTGATATGCACAGTTGTGCTGGTACCAAGCTAGGTTACATGAAGGCGCCGAAAAACACGACGCTTGCGAAGCACTTGAACATTTCGTTTCCTCCGCCAATCAGAAAACAAAAGAAGAGCACATGAAGTTTGTGAAGTGTTTCTGTGTTTGTCTGACAGATTTGTTTGCTATAGGGTTTGATAGCCATGCAAAGACATCTGAAAGTAGAATCACCTTTTGCAGGTCATCTTTTCATATTTTTCTTGTGTGTTTGATGTGCTCTCTGTCCCTCACACTGGGAACACCGGTGCATTCAATTGCTGAACTTCGTTGTGTGGTTCACAAAGTGCAGCTTTGATCATGTGCATAGCTTTGATCATGTCCTTCTCAACATCCATACTTGATACATGGATGCTATTTTTTTTTGTGGGCTGTGTACTTCTTTCATACTACTTCTTTCATATAATTCCATGAGTTTCATTGAAACTGTCGATTTGAAATGTTATATGGTGACTCAGCTTTCAGCCCATCCCTCGACCCTCGCCAATTATCCGAAGATAAGGGCACGTGTGCAAATCTGCGAAACGAATTCTTCAAGGATGCATGTTGAAGTCTAGAAAACAAAACAGTTCCCTAGGTTGTTTTTTTTTCAGTGACGTATGTTTTTTTTTTTTGTCTTACTATTTTTACCCATATGGTCCAGAATTCATTCTTGGCAGTTTTCACACACTCGGCGAAGGTCAAAATGATTTCGAAAGACCCTACTTTTTGTCACAACTTAGTGACTGCTCCAAACTGTTTCAAGTTGAATTCCCCAATGTTGGGGCAGCCAGTTTGGCGTGATGTCCTGGAGACTTTAAGGGGTCTGTCCAAAAAATTCGAGCAGGATGGGCCGCTGGAAACTGGTTCAGACGATCTGAAATGACTCAGCCACTTAGCCATCCTTTCCACAATCATGGTTCAGTCAAAAAATGGGTCACATAATAATAGCAGTTACCATGTGTTTCTTTTTTATCCAGGGTTTTTTCACGAATTTGCCCAAATGTGAATTTCCATGTTTTTTTCTCTTGGTTACTTTCAGGATTGGTTCCAAGTTTTCGTGACCTCGTTGCCCTTGACCAAAAAATATCTCGGCTCAGATCTTCTTTGGGCAAATATTCTCCCAACCAAAACGACCGAAAGCTTCAAAAATGACCATGGCTTTAGGATGGTGGAATCATTCCCAAAATCAAAGGGAAAAAAACACGTGTGCCATGAATACAAAACCAACACCCAAAATCCCTCCTCAAAATCGAGGCCAGAAACACCCTTTTCGAACTGTGCGCTATTTCAAAGAAACAAAGTTTGAATTCGCAAATTGCACAAAATTGGCTCAAAATGGGGTCACTTGGAACAAATTCTCTTTTGTTGGATGAAAACTTCGTCACTCTGTGATTCGCTTTTTTCTCTACGTGGAAGACACATCTTTTCCAACATTTATGGCGATTGTTTTTGACGGACAGTTGCATCGTTCGAAAAATGTGTTTGCTCTGAGAGGCGGCAGAAGCGATCATGATGGTGTTGCAAATGGTGAAGCGTTGCACGGCAGAATCAAAACTCAAAACGTGGGAGGTCAATGAACAACAACTTTGTCTTCGTCAGATTGGAACAAAATTCAGACATCAGAAGATATAATTGTAAAATATTGTAAATAAAGATTAAAGGTTGAAAAACAAAGATCCTTGGTAAAAAACGAACTAACTTGCCTTGTTTTTTCTCCATGTCGTGTGGGAAGGTTGGATGATCTTCATGATCTTCATCAACTTGGAGCCCTCATTTTGATGATGATAACATCATGGATACAAACACCATCGATTAATACACCCCAAAATTTGACAGTTCACCCCTGAAAAATGATAGGTGGAAGACGATCCTTTCGTTTTTTGTGGCCGATTTGCCGATTTTCAGGGGTAAACTTGTTTTTTTTTCTGGGTGAAAAAGGGTTCAAGCATAGAGGGCATTGATTTAGTATCAATCCCTTGCATCGGCAGATTAGAGAACTATTTTTTGATCACCTTTTTATACATTTTTATGTTCTTCAGCAGGGTCAAATGTCTATAGTCCATAGTCTAGATACTTCAAACTAATGGATCTACTTTTGCCACATGATAATCACGGGCGTGTAAAAAGCAACACATCCTGGATAATCACAAAAAAAAGAATCAATCGTCGTCATCATCGTCATCATCATCACTACCGGCAGAAGAATGAACAGCCCCACCGCGCCCCGTTATCCTCCATTGCCTACAGTTTCCTTCCCTTCCAACCGACCCGGAACGCTGACGAATCCCGAAACCGTAGGTTTCTGTGCGCCCTTGGAGGGCGTTTCCACCTCAGATCTTTTCTTAGCGGCTCGAGCGTGGGCAGCAGTGCAACAAGCGAAGCGTTATGAAGTCTTAGAACGAGGCGAAAAAACCCAAGGGACAAATTGGCAGATGTGGCAGGTTAATGGAGGCGTTTGGATGCTCAAAATGGCTACGAAACAAACACCTGTTGGACTTGGATCTTTTCCAAAGGTGGGATTTGTTCTCATGAGTCAGTTCATCAGTTCGCCCTTTCCCATCCTCTCCTGACAAGCTGCAAAAAACGCAGGTCCTTTGGTGGTGTCCACCTTGCCTCCCCATGCGGAGCGTGCCATGCGGTGGTCGGCTGCCACTTTTGGTGCCCTTTTCTTGGCAGGGATGGCCGAGTCATGGCAGCCTTTGGCAACCACGTTTGGTGGCTCCGTGATGATAGCTATTGTTTGATGATTTATATTGTCTAATTATGGATTGAATCCGATTTTAAAGGGATACCTAATTTGGAGACACCAATGGAAATGCTGGAAATGACATTGATATTTGGGTGAGTTCGTTTTTTTTTGTGAATGAAACCGGTGACCTGCGCCACAAAAAAGTAGTCAGAAGTGGAAGGCTTTAAAGATGGAACTAAACAAGTTGATGTATTTGAATTTGGAGGTTTGTGAAACAGAAACAAAACCACTCAAATGAGTCCTTTAAGCAGGGTTATCAGTCCAGGATCAATTGGTGGTTGATGTTGGTAATGTCCAGATTTTCATCAAATCAAGTTGCTTCAATTTTTCCCCGGAGTGCATTTTTAAAGGCAATATGTTTGGCTTATCATCCCAATGATCTAAATCTAAATCTCCTTCAACAAGGCCCGTACAGTATATTAATCCTGGGAGCTGTTTGTGGATAGCCAATAGCCATGAGAGTGGAATGTTTGTTTGGTGAACTGTGATATAGATTCGTGGCTGCAGGATGGACTATCAGTGGCTCCCGCTATTCGTGCTTATGGTGGAAATCAGACGCGAAGTCCAGCAGAAATGGCGTTGGCAGCTGCCAGGGTGGACGGACGTGTGACGGTCTTAGACTTTGTATCTGGGACAAACTGCGATGATGGGTTGAAGTGAGGGATGAAACACAGCGGTTGAACATAGATGACATACAGTTCGTGAAATATGATTAATTGTAACTAACTTGCGGCTGTGAAGTTGTCATATGTTTGTTTGTTTGCTTGTTTGTTTGTTTGTTTTGTTTGTTTGTTTGTTTGTTTGTTTGTTTGTTTGTTTGTTTTCCAGAGGTGTCGAACTGCCTTGTTACCTTGTTAGAAGTATCATGATGATTAGTTATATGATATTAGTTGCCATTGTGACTCACTATGCAATCTCTGCCAACCGTGCTGCGTTTTTTCATCAGCACCATCATCCGTGGGTAGTCATGATGCAAGCTTTTTCGTCGGAGTGGGCGGGACTCTTCCATTGGAAAAGAAGGCTAGTCTGATGGCATAGGAAACAACGATCTTCATTTTGATTCCATGATTTTTATTGCTGTTGTTGTACACAACGTTGAAACCAATGAAGCCACCAAGAAGCTTGTGACAGTTTCTATATCCGATTGGTTTCCTGTTTGTTTGAGTTGTTGGTTAAAATAATCAATCATTGGTTTATGTCAAAGTATACTCGTGATGAACAACATCCCAGACAGCGGTTGGAATGCTTTGGCCTTGGTAGATGATGGAGATATTTACCAAAATCAACTGGTCTGCCGGATGTTGTCTATCAACTAGTCCAATTTCAGGGTTTTAACTCACCCGGCAAAAGATCTGGAGAAACAGGAAACCCCCATGCACCTCTCTTTCCCTCTCTACTATGTATATATCTATACTGTATTTATATAATTTCATATCTTACAGATTTACATGAAGATGTAACGAGTCCAAATGGCTTTTTAGCCCTCAAAACTAACATGGCCTGAAAACCATCGTGGAACCTTAAGTTGATGATTTCTAAAATCCACACTTCCCTTTTTCTAGCCGGCAGTCAAGCTTTTGGTTTCAGCTGTTTCCATCCAAGCTTTAAGGAAGAAACATCGGAGCATTTCGTGCCTGGCTTCATGGTGGCTGTTGATCACGAGGTGGGTCAACCAATCTTAACTTGGCAAACCTTACTGGATCCCTTCAGGACCTTAGCGGTTTTTTTTTCCGTGTGATTTTTGGTTGCATTTTGGACATGAATGTTTCAAACAGTGAAAAACTCTGTAGTCCTTCCAGGATCTGCAAAATTCCATCCTTCCCTCCAGATGATCGATCCTAAATACCACAACTGGAATGCAACAACCACGTCTCTTAAGTCCAAGAAACTGGCATCCTTGCAATGATTCAGGCCACAACTCATGGCCCAACAAAAGTCTGCCTCTTTTTTCCCATTCTCGAAGTTACCCGCATCGAAAGAAAAACTTCGCAAAAAAAAGGGGCTTTGTCGAGGCACCAACAGGTATCACGATGTATCATGGCAACCATGTTTAGTTATCAAAGAAACAACTCTATCCGGCAATCACCTCCAACACATGGCATCAACCTTGTTTTGGTTTTTATTTCGAGAGTTTTTCGACCAACTTCATGGGTAGAAAAGGGACATTTTTGAGCCATGGGCAAATTAGACCTTCCAACAAAAGAAACAACCCCAACATCTTCATGCACCATTCCAAAAAGCCGACCTCGTTCCCTGCGCAAACAACAAAAAAACACCACCCCCCATACCTATCATGCACCAAAAACTGGGTGGTGGCAACTCAAATTATTTGTTATTTTCACCCCGAAAATTGGGGAAGATGATTTCCAATTTGACTAAAAAAAATTCAGATGGGTGGGTTCAACCACCAACCAGAAAATGATCTGACAATTTTATTTGAACCCATTAAGGGAACCAGGAAACTCCATTGAAAAAACCACCGACAAAAATCTGCGAATCGCCATCGTTCCAGTTGAATTGCGTGGTTTTGGCATTACGTGGAACCTCCGGAGCTAAAGATGTATTGGTGGATTTGGTGTGCGAGGCTCCGGGTGGGGGGGAGGGGTGGTTGTATATGATGCCAGGTATTTTCACTCACCTTGGACCCAACAGTTGGGATGTGTTAAGGTTGCGGAGTTTGGATCTGCGAATAATCAACTGGTAACGATTGCATCTTGGCGGGTGCCATGTATCAAGTTTTTGTTTGGTGATGTTCAGACCTTCCATTTGATAAATTTGTTTTTTTTGGGTGGTATATGTATAAACCGAATAACATGGGAAAATGTATAGGCTTGCAAGGTGAAATCACTTTCGAAGTATGAAGTCTTGAAGCAGATGGACTGAGATTTGTAGGGGTTTTCCTAGGGTTTTCTTGTGATTCTGCGTCTTTGTTTTTGGTTGTATGATTGGTACTTCTGTCTGTACCCAATTTTCTCTCAAAATGTTCACAACTTATCTCGGGGCTCTTGGGCTCTCTAAACGGTTGGAGCTTTTCCAATGGAGCGATTCATCGTCAGTGGTGATGAACCTTTCCAATGTCAGGTTTCTCAAAACGTAAATGTAACCAGTTTTTTGGGTGATTTATTGTGAAGATGTTGCAGTTTTCTCTAGTTGGTAACTAGAGTTAATAAGACAAAAATCGTGTCTCCATTTTCCCTCCATCTTCTGGAAGCTTGGAACCAGGCGGTTCCTTGTGAACTTGCTGGTGTGCAAGGCGCGCAACTTTCATGCATGATGCTATTTCGGGTAGTGTGTCCCACAACGAGAAAGAGGTGAAACATACAAAAAGACATGAAATCAATGTTGACAGTTGAAATCCAAGTCTCTTCACTAGTTGAGCTTGATTACAGAAAGGATGCAAACACAACACGATTTTTTCTGAACTATAATATATAATAGTAATATGATTTTATCCCATTCTTTATTCAACCATCATTTTTTAGTTAAACGTTTGCGCCATCCCTATGCCGTGATTTTCAGCATCCACTAACTTGTCATCACGGTGACCTCCCAGGCTTAGCACATGGTGGTATGCTTCGAGCTGCCGAACGGGTGAGTGATCGATTGCTTCAACTGGTGCTGAAAGGTTTGGAGTTGCTGGAGGTTCCCAAACCGTTTGGGCAGTTGGTTGAAGGCAGGATATCTGCAGGATATGGTATGGATCTCGAATGAGTTCCATGGCTTCAAAAACTAACCTGAACCAGATATCATTTGATTTTCATATATTTTCATAGGTTAGCCATAATTTCTCGAAAATGATGAGGCCTAAGTTGCATGATTACATATATATATATATATAATATATAAAATTGGATCGGCTATTCGGAGTATCTACACTAAATTTCGGGGGGACTATGTCACTTAAAGACGGGTTTTTTGCTATACATCATCTTCTGTGGGCTTATCAAATGATGGATTTATCAACCTTCTTTAGATATGCTTAAGGGGGGGATAGAACAAACACATTTTTAGGGGTATGTTTTCAGGGTTCTTCAAATATTCAGAGATGTGGCAAGATGAAGCATGTCACCATGTCCGGCAAAATTATGGTGCAGATGCGTCCCACCATTTACCCAACGATGTTGCCCTGGCTGATTCCGATGAATGCCGAAGATGATCTGTTGGATTTTTACACCAGGAATCCGCAAAAGAATGTGCCAAAAATGGGCGTTTTGAGGCATGGTTCCCATAGGTTCCCTGGGTTTTGTTGGGAGCAACTTTGATCCTTTCCAAAACTCTCCAAGGTCCCCAGTATGAAGGGGCTGGAAAGATTCACCTTTTGCTTATGGTCAATTGTGTTGGTTCTGTTCACGACCCGAATGCCAGACCACCCGCGTTCGTTCACCACACCTGCCGGACGTGCTTATCACTGGCCATTCCCTTGGTGGTGGTGTGGCCGCTTTATTGGCTGCTTTGTGGAGGGTCTCTTGACTGTTTCTCTGATCACTGTGGTTAGCAGGGTCGCTTGAGGTGAGTTTGTTGAGCAGGAAGTTCAGTATAACCCCTAGCGGCCCTAGCGATTTTGTTGATATTCTGGACCGGAAGGGCATGGAAGGGCTCATTGCAAATATGTCTAAAATCATATGCCCTATGTTTTGCACGCGTATGCTAATGCGACCCCACTGCAGATTTGTAGGAAGCAAATTTTGGTTGAATTGGGGATTTCTCCTGAAATGATGTGACCATTCAAATTGATTGAAGTTGGTGTGGAGCATCCAATCCATTCCTTCAAAACTATCACAAGCGTACCTTGTGAACCACCTTCAAGCATCTAACTTCCCACAATTCCCTCAGTTGCACATGGAATTATACTCACTCAGCTATTGCAAATGCAGGTTCAAACGCATAACAGATTCAGAAGAAATGGCGATTTCCTTGGATTATTGAAGGTAAACATTGTAATACGGTGTAACGCCAGGGATGACGAAGCCCTCTCGCAATCCATCCATAGGGAGCGATCGCAGCAACGAAAAAATCCGCCCAAAAACACCGGGCGCTTGTAGAAATTCAAAACAAAGCAAAAAAGGCGAAAAAAGACATCAAATCATCATAAAACCAACAAAAACTGGGGCTCTGTTCTTTTCTTGAAACGGCTGATGATGGGTGACAAGTACTTGAAAAAATATTTGTGAAACAACATTGTCAACATAAATAGATGTCATATGGGTTTGCAAATTGGTGGTTGCACTATAGAGATTTACCATTGTTTCTCAGCCACTACTGTGATTCCCGGTGGCTTTTCAAGACCAACTTTAAGATATGTCTTCATGCATGATTTTTAGGACTTCATATTGACCACGCCCTACAAGTCGGAGTTTACTACTGTTGATGGTTCAGAAATCTAGCGTTCACCAGTTGAGCTTGGTAGTTTATCCCATTATTCACAAGGTTTTATACAAATTGGTGCAGGATTTCTGAACTATCAACAGTAGCAGACTAGCATTAAAAACTCAAAACGTATTCTTTTCACACAAGAGGCGTGATGAGATGTTTCTTCTTTTTGAATACTATACCTCCAAGGATTCTCAAGTTGCCCCATTAACAGATCAGTTGGGGTATTCTGACCTAGCCTGTAGCAAGTCCCACATTCCTCCCTTTTTCCGAGGATCAAGCCTTGTTGCCACCTGGAAAAGTCATGCAATGCATCACTTTTGGCTGTCCCCAGGTCCGGCTTTAAACAGCACAGGATCCAAAACAGTGGTGAAGGCTTTCTTGGGAAAGGCTATCATGTGGGAGATAGGAATATATAGGAATATATATGAAGTATTTTTACCATTCTATCCCTACAACCCAACGCAAAAACTCTACTATTTGAAGTATTTTGAAAGGTTGACCGGGCCATTTTCAAGGGTTCAAAGTCCTCCAAGACAAGAGTCCTTTGGGTTGTAGGTGTACTTCTGTTCGACACTTTCAAGGGATATTTCAAGCACTCCGCTTTCATTGAGTTTGCCGGACCATTTGGGTGATTTTCTTCCAGGTAAACATCTAGGTTTTTATTTTCACCCTGAAATTTTGGGTTTGAGGACCAATATCTTGAAAAACTGGGTATTTCAACCACCACCCAGTCAGAAAAAAGACACCATGGAGTACAAGTGTTTGGGGTTGCTCCTGATTTGTTTGGATGAATTTCACCCTGATCAGCAGAGGACCCAACCAGATTTATAAAGAGTTGTATATGCTAACACTTCGTAAGGCAATTTTCTCCCAAGAAAAATCAAACGTACCCGTTGGTTTGTGTGTCTATATCTAATGTAAATATATATGTACCTATAGTTTTACTGGATATATCTGTAAAGAAAGCTCTTTTCAGCCTTTGTTTCTGGGCTGTGAACATCCGTTATTGGCTGAAGGGTCCTGAACATATTTTACTAATCATTGCTAATGAGAAATGCCACTATCGCCAAGATGACACAAACAAGACAAGATTCGTGGTCCAGATGCCACAAAATGATCCAATTAAGACTGAAGTGGAAGTTACTTTATTTGGAGATATATCTGTCAACTATTTTATCAGGAAAATGATCTCACACCTAAAAATTGTTGGGGTAACAAGCTTTATGTGGTCTACTATTCCATACATTTAAGTGTTGCAACAATGCTAGTTACAAAAGCCCAGATCTACCAAGCATCGCCTGCTGTTGTTCCACCAACCAATGGCATGAAAAAAGGTGTTGGATTCTCAACATGCCATGGCCTTGTCCAATTTCACGACCAGTACCTCGGTGGAGATTTCAAGCATTTTCTGCTTGGGAGAGCTTTGCCACTTGTAGGAAAAGGTTGCAGAAAATTGTCCCCAAAAAACTTTTTCGGAAACAAACAAAACCACAGATGGTACACATAGGGATCTACTGTAAATATTGGTTTCCAGGCTTTGGCTTTGGTTCAGGGCCAAATCTACAACCCTGTTATTTATTGAGAGCATTTCATTTAACAAACAGATATTTCGGAGATTTATTCCAGGATGTCCATTAAACGAACGTTTCTAGACAGATTTAGGTTAGCCTATTGAAGGGTAGATTGGAATATTTGTTCCTGAAGGGTTTACAGGATGATTTGGACAGGATATGCTGGGGGTTAAGGCTGTCCGTGTACATTTTGAGTGATTGCATCAGTTCTATTCCTATGTTACAACCCACGTTTGCTTGCCCACGAAATTGGGTAACATGCGGAATGATTCCGGATAGTAACTTGGAAGCCTATGGTTGTTTAGTGAACATTGAAATTACTGAAATCATCCTGAATCTTCGTCCGATTTTTTCTGGACTCTCGGACTCCAGTGGCAAACTATGATTCAGATGGACATCACCAACATTTCCGCGTGAATAGGACTGAATTTCAAATCCGAATGGGTTTAAATTCGAATTTGAGCCTCCTTCTACAGGATTCTATGGCGCGCATTAGAAGGCTTAAATTTGAGTTTAAACCCCTGGATTTATTGGCATAGACAGTCCTTGCATGCAGGCCCAGATTCGAACCTCAGATTCTTTCATCAGGGATTTCAATTTGGTCTTAGATTCGTTTTTGAGCCCTACAAATTTCGGTTGTGGAAGGAATAGAATTCAGATCTTGTCCTACCAACTAAAGGGCATGAAAAAGTGGAGAGATCATCTTTACATGTTGGACATTACATTCGTTTGGCCACATTTCCAGTGAGTAGTCAGGGCACATGTCGGAGCAGGCGCTCGTGGCAGTGAAAGGTGAGGAACCGCCAAGTAGTAGAATCGTCAAAGGATAGAATCGCCAAGTAGTAGAATCCTCAAGTAATATTACAGGAGTAGTACTTTGTAGTACGGAGTAGTACTGGAGTAGCGCTTTGTAGTATAGAGTAGTACTAAAGAAGTGCTTTGTAGTACGGAGTAGTACTTTGTGGTACAGAGTAGTGCAGGGGTAGTACTTTGTGGTACAGAGTAGTACTGAAGTAGTACTTTGTAGTACGGAGTAGTACTGAAGTAGTGTAGTACTTTGTAGTACTGGAGTAGTACTTTGTAGTACTGGAGCAGTACTGGAGTAGTACTTTGTATTACGGAGTAGTACCGTGCACTATTTAGTGCGTAGGAAGAGTCGCTGCGACCTGCCACAGTTGTAGGTAAAGACTTAGCGTCATCTAGAACTTGCTGTCGCATGCAGTTGCGTGCTGCGACAAAGCCAACAGATGCCAACTTTGTTCGAGTCATCAGAAAAATGGTCCAATCAATCAAGGTTGTCACAAACCATTCTATAGGCACATGTTCTCTGGATTATATTGTCTACATATTGAAACTTCGGGAGCTGAAGGGATATATGAGGCTACGCAGCCGCTTGAAGCGCCCAAAACGCAACAAACGTGAAACACAGTCGTAAAGGTGCTGCTAGGGAGAGCTTCGCACGGGGATTGAAACCAAATTCTAGCGTAGTGAATTGTTGTGGAGGCCTGGGTTTACAGACGTTAGATTAAATTCGAATTTCAGCCTTTCTAAATCCATTTCCAAGCCTTTCCTGGATTCACTTTCCAGCCTCATCCTTTCCGCGTTCCAATAATAGTTCCAATACATTACATCTACATTCGTGGGGGACTTTCCAGCTACAGTGAAGCATTTTTAGGAACACTAGATATGCTATGGTATATTTTCCAGATGCTCCCCACCAACTGAGCTTTTCTTGCCTCAATTCTTGCATGCTTTGTGTCAATTCTTGTATTAAAATTGGTAGCAGAGCATCCTTAAATTTCAGTAGCTATATACATTCAGTTTGAGATAAGTAGATAGATATCATTTCAAATGCACGGGAAATCTAGTGACGTTTTTTTTCTTTTCTTTTTTCGCATGCTCTAGATTTCATTCCAAACGCATATTTGAATTAGTCCAAGATAGTGAAATAATACACTTGCAGTTGTACAATCAGAAACAACCATTGGTGGTGGTTTCAAAACATTTTTTATATGTTCACCCCCATTTTTTGGTGAGATTCGATCCCAACTCGACTGCAGCATATTTTTCTAAATGGGTTGGTTCAACCACCAACTAGAACAACCATTATGACTGTACAGCCTGTACAGCAAAAAGACCTTGAAGCTGCTAAAACCCTTTGGAATTTGAGACTTGTCCTTGCACAGCAAAACTTTCCGCCTTTCCGAAGCATCATGTTCCTTTTTTCACAAACTTCTGAATTGGCAAGGCATACCTCTCATATATCTCTTTTATACCACGTGTCTATATATATATATATGTATTTACATATGTCTGTATGTATTTACATATACATAAAAAAAAAATATATATATACACATATCTATCTATACATACATATACATTCTTCTTTTTGAGTCTCTCATGAGAACTATGACGGTCCAATCCTGCACTTGCCCGTTTTGATACAAAACACCCTCAAACAAAAAGTCCCTAGGAGAATTCATGGTTTAAACAAACTGTATACACCCTGAAGATTTAACATAAACCCCCCAAAAATAGGCAATCCCCAAAAGGAAACTACTAGTAGTCTTCCAATCATCAATTTTCAGGGGGCGAATCTCTTTAACATTTCGGGGGTGTATTTATTCAAGTGCCCGGTTGATCACCAGATTGGATCTCAACACGATTACCTACAATGAACCAACCTGATCACCCGCAAGAACCAACCGTGACCACCCAACATATTCACCTTAGGCATCATCTTAGGAGACGACCTAGTTCCACGTCTGAGCCTCACCACAGCCTCTTGACGCACCTTCAAGAATCGCATCTGCCCCGCAGAACCCTTAGAGGAGGATGGAACCATTCCTTAGTACAAGGAAATGGTGATTTTTGTGTACAGGAAATTTTATCAAAAGTGAAATTTCAGGCCAGCACACATATGAAATGTAATTTGACCACGCAGAAGTTGATGGACAATGTATTGGTTTATAGTATTGTTGCTGATCCCAAGCGAAGATGCCGAAGATTGATCCATTTATAGATGCATATTTGTAGTAAGCCGCTCAGACACATCATGAATTCATAAATCATCAATTGGGTTTTATTGCTTCATGACATGCAGAGAGATATGATGATTCTGCCAGATCAATGGTAAGGGAGATTGACCAACGATTTGGATTCTTCGTGGGTGAAGTTTCTTTGCCAAAAGCCTGTATGAAGTTAGAAGGTTTACAAGAGAGTAGAGAAGCCCAGGAACAATTTTTGCAGCAAATAGCCGATGGAAGTCAAATTGGCCAGATGATTGCGTAGGGAAATTCCCCAGAAATACCAGTGTTCCAAAAAGGTACGGGGAAATGGCGTACCATTATATAATGTAGTCTAGTGGTATATTACATATAAATGTTCACAAGCTCAAGGTTCAATTATGCATTCTTTGTCAGAGCATTAAAGGACCTTACTTTTGAGTGCCCATCAAAATGGCGAGTCATCCCCCAAGCATCAAGGCCAAGTGTCTTCGCTTTAAAACATAGCATATAGTTCCATACTATTCATCCATTATGCATAAATTCTAGCACAACTGCAAGAGGGGCAACCCCTCAAACAAAATTTCCCTGAAAGGAAGGTATGACACAGCTCCATAATGTTTGAAAATATGAAACTGGCAAAGAACTTGGGTCTGAACAAAACACACAAAGCAGTTACCACCTCAAAGGGAAGAACCATACCAATCACCACTGTTGATTTTCCAAAAATCCTGAACCACTTAGGATGTCCAAAATATTGGGTTTTCATGGAACCATTCCCGAGTATCAAAATCTTTGTTGGGGCATCCCAAGTGGGTTTTCAGATTGTTTCAACATCAAACCTTTCCCACCATTTTTGTTGGTCGAGGTGCAAGACCTTCGAGAATCCTGCTTGCGTGTGAATAATCCTCAGGTTTCCAAAGGAGGAAGTTCCAAGGAATGGTTCGAAAATCTTCAGAGATTGAGATAAATATGTTACATCGAGACTCGAAACGTTTTTTAGTTTTTTTGTGTTTGTGTATATATTTCCACTAAATAAACGGAATATATGCATGTTTTATATATGCATACATGATATATTATACATATCTATGGTATATATTGTAATTACATACATACGAAACAATGCCACTACCAGCGAATTCAGAGAGTGAAACTGTGTTTTGAAACCAATATCACACCCGGATCTTCCAGATCCGTAAAGTGTACTGTTTTGTAATTGTTGGGTGAAGAGGCACAGTTCGTTTTTTTACACGTTTGGAAGATGCCTGTATGCTCTGTATAGAGTAGTTGTATGCGAACAAGACTATGATTTTGTTGGTTGGTGGCGCTTTGTCTGTGTATATCATGGCATCATCCCACCGTCCAAAATGACCGGATGAACATCAGCTTCAGATATAAATAAACCGCAGATCAATGACAGCCACAGGCCCTGAAAAACTGGCAAATTATCGGACTAGTTCCTAGCTTCACGTAGCGTCGATATGTCAGTATGTCACAGAAGTCATTTGAATGTCATTTTTGGAGTCTTCAACATTTTATGTCATGTTAATGTCATGTCAATGTCCTTTTTTTTGTGTGATTTTTGTTTCTTTAGAGTTGACAAGTTCGCTGGCTTCAACTGAGAAACCTCAAGCAATTCAAAAAACATTATATATATTTTTTGAATAAAATTTGGAGTGCTTAATTTTGCCCCCCTTTTTTACTAGTGCATGGTTTGGGGGTTTGGGTTGGTGACCTTCGTAGTTGCATCCCTTGAAACGAAACGAACCAGGCCTTCCAACTGCCTGCCACGCTGGCCACCACGGCCATCCAAGCACGAGCCTCGCGAGGTGGAACATTTGACGGGGAGGAGGATGTTTTCGCCACGGTGGTGGTTTCAAATACGCCCCAGAAATTGAACATAGATACCTTGGGTGTGGCCCCTTCCCAAGCAACAGTGAGCACCAGGATTATTCTATTTTTAGTAGGGAATCCCTATAAACCTTTATTTGACACTGTTACTGGGAAGGGGCCATACCCAATAGATACCACATTTTGGGGTATCCATTTTTATTTCGGAATCCACCATATTCCCAAGCATCATCATTTTGGGTATCCCGTTGATTTCCTAAGTTTCACCCTGGAGTTTGTCGTATACTGGGTTCGCAAATTACAGCTAGGTGGTGGCAACTCAAATATATCTTATTTTCACCCCAAAAATTGGGGAAGTGAACTAGTTTGACTTACATGTTTCAAAAGGGTTGAAACCACCAACTAGTTTTGTTTTTACCCGCTTCTTAAAAAAGGGGGTAACAAAAAGAGGGGAAGAAACCACTGGTGAATATAAGATATGAAAAACCACTTGGTTATTAAATTTACCTTTTTTTGGGGGGGAGGGAGATCAAACTTGATGCTAAAGTGTATGGTAATTTTATGGGATTTCTCTTACAGTGCATTGTTTGGGTTGGTAATGAAATGAGCCCTGTATAATGGGGTAACAAAAAGAGGGTAAAAAAACCTAGGTGAAAGTAAGATATGAATACATATTAGATACCATATGGGATTTTGGAAGCTGGTTACTGGTTAAGAACATATGTATATTATATACATATTGGGATGCTCCTCCTCCTAGCACCAGTCACCACTAGGATTCTTGCATTTTTGATAGGAGATCCCAACCTAAACCTTTATTTGCCACTGGAATCCTGGGAGGGTTTTCACATCCCAACCTCCCTATCTAACTATATACACGCCGGGAAATCTAACCTAGCTACCCAAAATAGCCCTGTTTGAAAGCAGATACATCTTCCAAGCCATCATTTTTGGTATCTATGTGGGGCCACTACTGTTGCTGGAAAAAAATCCTGCACCACCTAGGATGTATAAAAACCTTGTAGATAATGGGATAAACTACCTATTAATTATTAGCTGGTGCAGGATTTCTTCCATCAACAGTATCATATGTCATATGTGTATACAAGAATGATATGTAACTACATTCCCGAATTGTATGTATAGCTATATTCACCAACTTACGGGAACAACTCAGTGATTTTGTCCATAAAGGTCACCTTCATGCCAATTTTCGGACCAAACCATCGATTTCTTTATTTTGTTTTGGTAGGTTCATTTTTAGATTCCAATGATGTGAGCCTCCACAATTTATATTGAACCAATATGTAGTTTACAAATGGGACATGTCAAACTCTTAGATGGACAAAACAATGTCACCTACAAATCCCGCTGGAAAAAGGAAGGATTCTTTTTGGAAGCACTATTCTACGGGAAGGCTATGTTAATTTTGGAAGTTTCTGTAGTCCTTTTTAAATTGGGGGAAGCTCCTTGGCTACACAGGCAATGAAGATGACATGGCGCACTTGGCTGCAGCTCCTGGGTTAACTGGGCTGTGCTAGCTTGATGATGAGCGGGACAAGCAATGGATGGCCTACTTAACCCTACTTATATAATGAGCAAATGAGGAACAAGGTGAGGGTTGGGCACCAACCAGCTACATTCGCTTGTTAACACAAACTTTTAACTTATTTGGATGATCTTTTGTTTGCCTTCTTGCTATTGATTGCTGTGATTGCTTCCCAAGAACAAGTTTGTTCTTGATATCCCCCTGGAGAAACTGTGGTATGTGGACCAAGCTTATTGCTATTAGTTTTGTTGGGTTTGGATTCTATTACTACTGTATATTAAATTTGTGTGGCCTTTCAATGTGGAGTACGGGTTTTGTAGTTCAAGCATGATTAGATCACCATGGATCACATGGAGTGTATCATCATAATATGACAAATGTCTTTAAATTCTGACAAATGCTAGTTTGATGATGATGCTCTCCTTTTGCGATGGCACGCTTTTTCGTTTTAGGGTTAATATCCATCGTATTCTTGGCTCAAAGAAATACACTGTGGTAGTGTTTAAGTTATCCAGGAGTCTTAGTCAGTGATGCATTTCTGGATCTGCCAATTTGCCAGTCTTGTTAGCTAATATCCAGTTACTGTACCACTGTACCACTACATGGTGGTGAAGGTTTCCGCTGTTTCAAAAGAACCCCCTCTCTCTCTCTCTCTCTCTCGTGGCAGTGGAACAAGGAAGCAAGTCTACCGATTCTCCACTTCCATGATTGTTGCTAGGGGATGAATAGGGGATGGTCATCAACCTAAGAATGCAGGTTTACAGACCCATTTTAAGCACAAGGGATGACTAGTCCTCATATTGATTGATGAGCATGTCCATGAGATTCACCTAGATGTGTATGTATTTGTACTTGTATTCTAGCTAGGTATGCCATTCTCACAATACATAGCACGCCTCCCCAACGCCACTTTTCACTGTTTTTTTCAGGTCTTCATGATTTCAACATTTTCACATCTTCACAATTTGACTGAACCACCCAAAAGCCGATCCCCTGGCGAAAACGCTCAGCTCCGCGGCGGTTTCTTCCAAGGCGCATACGCAACTTGTTGCCGGTTGTCATGCTACCAATAACAGGTGGGGGCATGTTGATGATACAAGAATCCGGTGAACTACGGTATGCACAAAACAAACAATAGATTTTTCGGAGAGAACCCTATGCACTATGAAACGGTTTGAAAGGATCTTTTCTGGCAACACACGATGGAAATGTTATGAGAGACCTTTGGAACCGTGCCCCAAAAGCGTTTTAAATTTCAGCTTGACAGGGGAATTCATGCAACCTTGTGTTATACGGCAATTCTACTCCCTTCAGATCCATTTAGTAGAATTGGAGGTTTATAGTGGGTCTTGTACTATCATGTATTATCGATGATGATGATGATGATGATGATGATGATGATGATGATGATGATGATGCTTCTTCCTAAACAGCCACTACTAAGCGACCACACATGGCTTTGAACGCTACTTACAGTGTTCTGCACTTTTTGTTGGTTGCCGAGGGTGAGTTTTTGCGAATACACACCACCGTAGCCCAAATGGGTTAGAATACAGAAATCCTCAGACTTAAGAATTCATCATGTTCGGGTGGGAACCTGTCACCATGCTGTTGTCAGCCACTGAAGACTTCTTATATTTCCACTGTTCCCTGATTTGGAGAAAACAGTTCCAAGCACATGCCTATTGTGAGGCTCTTTCCGGCAGGACGTTTGGTAGTCTTGAGACAGGCCACGGGGGGAGCGGGGCAACCAGGCACCCAAACCGCTAAATGAACCTCCAAACAGCCATGATCTTCTTGTTATTGTCTTTTCTACCACATGGAAACACCAGCAGTTCGCGATAAGCTAAGTACAGCTTTCAGAGTCCAGCCAGTGATTTCCGCCAGAATCTTCTCTTTCATTGTGCCAGCAATTGGCTTTCAGCGATTCCTTTTGGTGAGACTCGACCATGAAAACCAACCCGAGATTCGATACCGACCTTAAGGCACCAAGACGACTACTCGCCGCCTTTTGCTCCAAATTTTTGGGATGCATCTTTTGCGGAACATCCATGGCTTTGCCACAATACGCATCAATCCCAGAGGCTTCCAACATCCAAAAATCCCAACAGAACAGATTAATCTCAGATTTTTCGGGGTGCTTTCGAAACCATGTTTTTCTGTTAACAATTAGTTCATACAATAGGTCCATGTTCCATTGTCATTTACACTGAGATATGGTTGTGTCTTAAAGATTAAGGGACCCTGCAGCCTGATCCATGTGTGTCCTACTGGATTCACCATTTCTGGCGAGATGCTGGGATCATGTTTTGGATCGGCATGCGGCATGCTGAGCATCCAGATTTTCATGGATGCTCAGGAATGTTAGGCAATCTCATGACTCAAGGCATTGGTATAATATCATGGATGACACTTTTTCATGGATGCATCCCTGAGACACCAACAACGTTTTGAATTCACAATCTGCTCAGTGATGCTATTCAGAATTGTTGATATGATGTGTCTGATGTGTTGATATATTAAATACGCTTGGGCAACTGCAAGCGAGCAACCCGGGTTGGCCACCCCTTATGTGGTGATAAGGGAATCCCTACAAAATGCCCTTAATTCAGGTGTAGAAACAAAAAAACAGTTGCTGTCAGCCAAGTCTTCTGCGATAGGCAGAGATTCCTGACAGGGATCCACATTATGTAGCCTTGGAAGGTGGCATTTGGGATGGAACAGATGGTTATTTTTGGAGAATACCTTGGGTGACTTTTTGTTGGCATGAAAACATGGATACAGGATGGATACAGGGGACATAGATTGACATATGACTTTTCTAAAGTTTTGCATAGATATATGATTGTGTATATATTATACATGTTTTATGTGTATATGCGCAGTATGTAGCAATGCATAGAAATGTATATATGTATGTGGATGAGTCGACTCGTGGAAGGATTGTGATACTGATGGTCCAAGATATTATGAACAATATATTTGTTCACCGAGATTCAGTACGAACATGGATCAACTGTCAACTGAGAACACTCGATGTACCGTCCGTGCAATGTCACCGTTTCTAGGGATTTACATGACATGATGAGAGGAAGATACTTACAAGTGATGATAACGTTTGTTTTTATATTGTTGTTATCGATGTTGATGCTGATCATTGCTGATGCAAACGACGGCCATGATGTAATCATGCCCACTTTTGGTGCACTGAAGGCAGTAAGGCCCCTTGGTTCTCGGCGACTTCACACATGAACTGCACCATTGGTCGAGTTACACAAAGCTCATGGGAACTGTTTTAGATTTTCAAAGATGGCTTACATGAAGAAGAATTATCCCAACATTTCCTGTATCACCTTTTTTTTGGTGGGGGGGAGCAACTTGGAAAGACGATAGATGGACAAAAAACCCGGGGTGCTACACCAGGATGGTTTGTAACACCGTGGATTAGTTGAAGATTCTTGAGGCATTGCAGCGAAACAATACCGCAATTGAATGATTCGTCGTAAAATCCCTCCAGAAACTATCAAGACCTCCATCAAACTCACTGCAAGTGATGGAAAGAAGAAGGGAACCTCCAAAAACGCATTACTTGTGATTGGCAAATGATTTTGATAGTGCATCGATAATGCCATAGTTCAGATGTCTTTGGACAAGATAAACATGTTGATCCTTCAAACTTGAGGGTGACCAAATTATCTTCAGATATTATACATGTGATATTTTATGTTGTTCGATTCTTGGTGGGAAATTGGTTTCTCATATTGTTTTGAAATATATTTATATATATTTATATATTATGAATACCTCTATACTACAACTATGTCTAATTGTACCTGTGTGTATACTGTTTGCTGTATTGATGGGACTCAATGAGTTCTTTTTTCCTAGATTTGGTAACAGATTCTGCCCCCAAAGCTCTAAATTCGGCTTGGTTTGTGATTGTAAACTTACCCAGAAGTTAAGTTCGGAAGTTGCAGGAAATTAAACTCATAGGAAAGATTGCGACAGTATAGATAAGATTAAGAAGATCATTGTCCATCCAGGGTTCACGAAAATAGGGGAATGGGCAAATTTTCACAATCCCTGACTGAAAGGAACATTTCTCAGAGATCTTGGATGAAGTTGAAAAACAGCCGGTGCCAATCACCATGTTCATGTGAAAACTACCAGGATCACAAGAAGATGTCGATGAGATGCTCATCTCATCTGAAGCCTTGCCGCAAAGTGAGAAAAGGAGGGCAGGAAGTTGTAGAGATCATGGCCCTGGGTGCTGTCGTAACGGAGCTATCATGACAGAATGAAACCCTTGATGGTTAGGATTTGAGGTCCTCCCTTCAAATGATCTGATCATTTCACTGTGAACGTGATGATTTTTTTTTTTACCGCAGGATGTGTAGAATTGAATGGTTGAATTGATATGAACAAACTTTTTTGGATAGCAGAATCCTATGCGTAGATATGAAAGGTCACAAAGCAGTTTAAAGGTTTTCTAGAATGCACTCACCTGACAAGAAGACTCAGCAAAACTGGCCAAAGATGATACAAGTGGTGAGTCTATATCAATCTCTAGGCTTCCAGGTACCTATTTGGAACCAGGGATGTTTAGCTATAGCCGCGCAATTACTGTATATTGGTGGAAACTGGTTCCTGATACTCTTCCTCACCTGGTACGGTCAGGTTAGAGTAAGAATCATGAACAGTTTCCATAGTATTGGCTTCATTTCCAGGTCCCAAAATGACTTAGTGAGAAGTATATAAACTCCATTTGGCAGCATCATAGCATCCCTCCCAAATTCGACAACTCCACGGGATGTATGAGACCATCGGCAGGTGGGCCCCCTTTCTTGGGGTCATTTGTAATGAGAGCAGCGATAAAAAGGGACCCTGTTGGGTTGTTTTTTTTCTTGTTTTTTAAATATCTTTCAGTTGGGATCATGATCATCCAATGAAAGCCATCAAGTTTTAACCTGAAAAAACCCAACCAGGATTTCATGGGATGGACATTTTGCGGGCTTCGACTCACCGAGATTCAGGCAACTCATATTTTCCACCCCAAATTTTGGCCGACCCAAACGCGAGAACAAAAACCGAAGATTTCCAAACAAAGGGTGGGTTCGAATGGGGGAGTAATCCGGTGACTGAATTACTATGTTTTGCCCAGAAAACATCCTTGAGCATACTGGGTGCATGAAAATACACGAGGGACCGGTCATTCATTTTGAGACATAACTAGGTTGGTAGATTCGGAACTTATCACGTGCAAGAACTGTTGGGGTGTGTATCATCTTGGAATCTTGATACACCATCTAAATTCTACACTGGTTTATAGGTAATGGGACAATCAAACATGATCATCAACCAAACTAAGCAACGTGGTTTGTATACCGATTTTTATGACCCTTTCGCCATTTTTCTTGGGGGACTTGAATCATTCACGGCACATTCGGTGTGACCACCAAGGATATGGCAGCTGCTCATATGCCAGCTCGTTACCTGAAGGTTTCCGATCTCAGGAAATGATTTACTTGGAGCATCATCCCAATTTAGTAAGTAGTTAGCAACCATGGCTACTAAGTCCCCTAACAAGGGTTGTGGGACCCCTTCCAAATGGCCGGTTTCATGGCTTATAAATGGGGGTGATCCTAACGACTATGGGACGAGCCTCACCTTGGAGAGATGCACCCCTTAAAAGGGGCCTTTTGAAAGGAAAGGATGGAAGAAGCTTCTGGCCACCTATTTTTTAGGGGACATGCTAATTGTCGGTTGGGGGGGTCAGTCAATAAGAGAATATCAATAATGGATTTTAGCAGGGTGCGCAACTATGGGGAAGTATGATGTGATGTCACGCGACATCACACTAAAAGGATCTAAAAGGATCTAAAAGGTAGTTTAGTAGAACGCCCAAAATGTTGTGACATTTCAGGAATTTGGGGGTTTGTGTACAGTAATGTGTTTTTTTACCCAGAACTATAACAGATTACAGTATTGGTTTATTTCTCCTGTACTTGGAATAGTTGATGAAAATCAGGCATTCGAAACTGCTTTTTAAGCTCAAACATACTAAATTGAAGTATCAAATCCAAGTAGATAACACTAGAATTTGAACAGGTAAATATGAAGCGAAACTGCCAGACCATCAATGGTCCAGCATTGCTGAACCCTAAAGGATGTATGATACTGATGTAAAAGATATGATTCAAACATGATATGATTTGATATGATATGACATGAGAGAATATATGAGATATGATATACTAAATGCTGTATGCTATGCTGTGATATGATGTGATATGACATGATATGAAATGATAGGATTTCACGATGTGATAGGATACAATTTGATATGACATGATATGAGACACGATATTTGATATGATATATCTTTGTGAATATTCAATGTACTTTTTCTTGTGTGCAAACATAATAATATATACAACTCACAATGTTTGATCCCCCCTTTGCATTTCACCATTTTTCACAAGGATTGTGGGCGCCATGACATGCCGAAAAACTTCCCGGAAATCCCTGTTCCCCCCTTCCTCAACAAAACGACCCGCGATTTTCGACACAAAAAAATGTGGGTCTTAGACTTGGGGACCATTCATTCCAAACCATTTTTTCTGGAGGAACTCATCTTCCGAGCCATTTTTGGAGCCTGGGGCGTACCATTTTTTGATATTTTTTGTGGTCGGAAAGACCGGAAGACTGGGGGAACATTCATAATATGTAACCGAAAAAAAAAAAGCTGAAGATTTGGAAGATTTTTTCCATTTTTCATTGGGTGATTTTTGGGTTCCATGTTCGTTGTCCAGCATGTAGCCAACTGGGTGTCCTGCGGGGAGAGAGGCTTTAGATGAAGCTCTTGGATTGCCAGCTCCGCGAGAAGTGAAGTTGAATGGCTTGGGGTGATGTTAAACGGAGCGTAGAAAAAACCTGGAGCTAGAGCAGCTTGGTAAACTAAACAAGGAGAATCATTGAACATCTATTGTATGTATGTAATATACCTAGCTGTACTAGCTGCTAGCTGACCGTCTAAACTCAATCTAAACCATCTTTTTTTTAGCTCCAAACTTCTTACTATCACTATCTTGTCACTACAAAAAACATATGTATATATATATACAGTATCCGCGTTGCAGTCCATGAAGATTGGATTGTCAATCGCTGGACCGGTGACAGCCAAAGGTTTGGAAACTCGTGATTCACGTGAGATAACAATGGGTTTGTTTCCCAGAAAAGCAGGCAACAAAAAAACCCAAGCAGCCCAAGCTCAAGCGCCTTCACCAGGTCTCCACAACGGGGTCGCCATTTTTTGTTTTGTACAGATTTTCGGTCGCGGAGAAGCGGTAAAGCGACCTCTGGGCCATGGAGGTTTTTTGTTCCAACAAATGTATCAATTTGTTCAGGTCTGGTTACGAACAGAAGACTGGACAGAAAGATGGTGGTGCTTGTACAGTGCACATGAAGAGAACCACTTAGACCCACTTGCTGGCAAGCCGAAGCGTAAAGCTACCAGATAGAAAAACGTGTGAGAGATGATAGGAGTCAGAGTACTTACCTAAAAGTGCCTATTCAATGTGATCCTTGTGGAAATTTTCATTCAATTGGCCGTTCTGACACGGTTGGTATATGCACGGCTTGCCAATTCGTCCCACTTTTCTTTGGTGAAGCTAGGAGTGGAGGCTATGGCCTTCGGACGAAAAGAGGCAAAGTCATGGAAAGGGTTCAAGTGCAGATGGCAATTCTGTGTGACCTTTTTGGGATGGTTAAGTGACCCTTTTAAAGCTTAAGTGACCTCCAACTGTGGGGGGATCAAAAAACTTCACATTGAATCACCTGGCAGATGGTGGTTTTCAAATATGTTGGATTTCGATGAGGATAAGTTCGGACTGCGCCAGAGACAGCCGAACTGATTAAACGGAGAATGGAGAAAATATCTGTTTGATTTTCGCCCCTATCCTTGGGGAAAAGATCCAATTTGACGAGCATATTCAGATGGGTTGAAACCATCAACTAGAGAGAGTGTTGTTGTTCCTGTTTTTTCTGGGTTTCTGTGGCAAGTGGGATTATTTTTGTCAGACCTCCTACAAGCATCCATATGTCAAGAACGGCAAACCTTCACCCTGAATGCCGACCCGAAACCTGAAAGGAGGAAAAACACCCAATTTGGGGTTCCATGGGAATTTTCCAGGGCGATCCCTACAAAAACACATCCTGCAAATTGATTGGATTCGTGAATGTATGAGGATTCATTGATCCAACATGATCCAACGTCATCTTTTTTCATCGCGACCAGCCGCCTACCCACATTTCAATAGTTATAGACTTGACTCATATGCAAGAAACCCAACAACACTTTGCTATTCTAATGGTGCAACATTTTATAGCTGAATGTAACATCAGTCCTTTTGTAGCAAAATGTACAGGCTTCCCCACCGAGCAACACTGGCCACCACAAAACTGTCATTTTTTGTGTAGTAGTAGAGGATCGAAAAAAATGTATAGTTTTAGGTACATCAGTACATATGTTTGCGTATGCCGTATGCATATTTTGAATTTTCTCACTCTACATTCATAGATTCGTGATTATACAGTACATACTAGATGTCAGCTTTGTCAGTCTAACCCTTGCATTGAGCCAAGCCGCTAACCTCAGAAATCTGAAGATCTGTGAGGTTTGGATCTGTTTCAACGCTTGGGATCCTTACTCCAACACTCAGAGGTGCCAATTTATGTTGGGGGGCTGGCAGAAGTGAGGGTTAACTCAGGAGTTGGAGGTTGCAATATTTACGATGGATCTTTTCATGATTGCGACATGTTTTTTTTTTGGGGGGGGCTTGGATGGTGTGATGATAGATGATATTCATCAAAGGGCAGCGAAGAAGAACATCATTTTACAAATAACACCAACTACGGCATGTTGATATTAATGCATTGCTTCTATTCCATTCCCACCAATCAAAAAAATATCGTGTTGCAAAACATGGCAAGAAAACCTGTACGTAGTACTTCTTCCCGTTAAACGGCAAGGGATAGATAATGTGCTCTGTTGATAGAAGACATGTGGTGACTTTCTCTCATAGAAAAGCACCTCTAAAACACTATTCTTTCCTGAACAAAGATTCCCGAAATAGTACATTTTGTTTAATGATTTCAATGACATTCATCGCAAAACCTGATGTATTTGTAGGTAAAAAGTGTGTGGAAAGAAATATTTCCCAACACCGCTGATCACGATCACCAAACCAGGGTCATCCAAGGACCTTATCAGAAAATTATGGTTTTGGCCGTGGGTTGTAGGTCCCTTACGTAGTGCCCAGGTAATCTGTACTTGCAACTGTGGTATGCAATTGCTAAATGGTAAAAAAATCAGGCAACGCAATGGTTTAGGAATTATGTAATGCAAAACTACAAGTTGGAAAGTCAACTGGTAAGGCCAATTTCCAACTCTTTTGATCATCCCCAGGTAAATAGTACAGTAGATTATATACTACTGTTGATGGAAGAAATCCTGCACCCGTTGATAAGTAGTTCACCAACCAGTTTATCCCATCATTTACAGGGTTTTGTACATCCCAGGTGGTTTTCACCCCGGATTTCTGAAGAACCACCAACAGTACCCACTAATTTTTTTCGGATTCTCCCCATCCCCCGTGACTGGCAGGCAACGCATTTGCTGTGTACACCTTCGTTATTCTCGACTTTAACAGGTTGGTTGAATGGGCTTTGGGTGCTTGCTTTCGCTGTTCTAGGAAGTCCAATCCTCTTTGTGATACTGATACCCATCCATCTCAAACACAACAAAACACTACAAATGTATGATATATATTGAAAAAAAGCAACTCATTCAACAAAGTCAGGTCTTAGTTTCAAGGAATCAATATGCGAAAACACAAAAAAAAACATGATTTCTTGGAAAAGGTGGGCACAGTGGGAGGGGGGATTTTGGACGGCTCACTTCCCAGCATGGCGTGGAAAATTTCAGACTTTCAGTTGGGGGATGACTGAACATAAAAAACTGGAGACCCCCAAAATTGGTTGGTTGTCATTTGAAGTCATTTATAGGATCCCAGCCATTTAAAAAGGGTCCCTCCATTTTGAGACATGATCCTTTTGATGGAAATATGCTGTGACCTTTTGACATGTTTATGAAATGGTGGTTCGTTTGCACTTCTACTCACCCGATATGCTCCCCAGAACGAACCATTACAACTTTTATTCTCAGGTTTTGGCATTTTTCAGGGGCGAGATTTTAGTCATTTTTGGTTTGGTGCGTGTATTGAGGAGTTTGGGATTTGATGTGTTGAAATGTGTTTTCTTCATATATAATATGCGAGTTCTTGGATGGTTCTCAAGTCATGTTCCAAGAGCATCTTGAAGGCTTATACTAGAAAAGTGACACTGAAACGTTTTAAGAGTTGATGGTGTTGGCAAAGACATGTAGATTTCAATTTTATAAGTTTCCCACCATTTTCTAGTCAAAGAACCAGGTTCACCAAACGCAGCTTTTTCTTCGTTGGGATTTGGCTGTTTAACGCAGGAACCGAAGTGGGAAACGAAGATTCCCAGCAGCTTGTCGATTCCTAAGTTTCACCTGGAGTCTGGTGGATACGGGGTACTCAAAGTACAGCTAGGTGGTGGCAACTCAAATATCTTTTTTAATTTCACCCCGAAGAACTTGGGGAGATGATCCAATTTGACGATTTCACATTTTTTTTCCAAATGGGTTGGTGGTTCAACCACCAACTAAATGGTGGTTCAAAATCTGATGTTTTTTGGCGCAGACTTCGTGATGTGTTTTTTGTTGGTGGAAATCTTGCCAAGCACTTGGGATAGATAAGATACACTACACTTTGATGGGATATCTATTGTATCAACAGGATTTGGGATTTGTTATTTGTAGCAAGGTGTTGGTTTCGAACTTTGTTTTTCTTTTCACCCTGAGACTTGGGGGATATCTAGAATCTACTGGTAGTGAGCACATGTCAATAGGTTTTTAAGATGGCTTGATATAAATCGATCCGGGGTGAATCAAGCCTGGGATTGATCCGGGACTTCTGAAATTGGATAAGTTGTATCATTTCTCCATATTGAACACCACTATATTGATATGTTTTTCTGGGATTAGGATCAAGGAGCTGGAAAAGATGTTATTCATGTATTCACTGTATACTTCCTGTATTAGCGACACA
Organism: Breviolum minutum Mf 1.05b.01; assembly: GCA_000507305.1. NCBI lineage: Eukaryota > Dinophyceae > Suessiales > Symbiodiniaceae > Breviolum > Breviolum minutum. The sequence goes on along the minus strand of DF239917.1, from coordinate 61,813 downwards.
ATTTGGGGCTTGCAGAAGTGTCCCCCGCATCATTGCCTTACATAGTTTTCTTCAATGGCAACCTTCTGACCATTCTTAGCTCAGGACATGTTTTCACATTGATATTTTGTGGCCAAAAAAACGATACAGACCCCAAGACATCTGCATTAGATCAACAAGATAACATCCAAGTGTTTAAAGCAAAACTGCCATCAGAGAAATCTTTTTTACATCTTGGATATTGCTTCAACCCAAGTTGGCAACCGCCCTAACCCCAACCCAAAATTTGTGAAACTCAAGCACCTGAGGCCTTGCGTTGTGTGGCTTTGGGTGGTGAAGCAATGCCTCAAAAAATGTTGCAGGTGGCGTCAGGGGCTTGGGCAAATGGTTTCAGTTTTGGTGAAGGTTTGGAGTCTTTTTGAGTCGAAACTGATGGTGTTTTTGGTCAAAGGATAATTATACACGGATTTTTTTTGTGTTTTTATCTCAAGGAAATGGCTGAAAAGACAAAGGATTGTTGTGACCCATGCGCATGAACAAAACATATAAGGATGGAGTGGAGCTGATGGGAATTCCCTTTTATTTGAAGCCTCTTGTTTTTTTGTGGGGGGGGGAGTGGCTAAAAATTGGTGCGGTGATGGACAGACCGGAAATACCCTTTCAGGCCTTGGCAGGTTGCCTGAAAAATCACTGGGAAAATCCAAGATGCCTGGATCCATCAGTGTTGGTAAGATAGCTATGTTGGATTAGCGTTTCAGGATATCTATATAGTTTTAATATCCCGATCTAATTTTCTGTGGAAGGAAGAAGTTTGGCACACCGGAGACCACCAAATCAATCACCAAGAAACCTGTGCTTTGGAGCTTTTAATTTTTACGTTTGGAGCTTCCCTAGTGATGCTTTCAGGTCCGGCAGGTCCTATAGGTGTTGTATCCTCCATCTAAAGATTTTGAGGGATCCACAAGGCCCCCAATGTCATGAGCGAAGACTGAAACATAGACTTTCCCCTAAAAAAACACGGAAAGAACTCACGTTCTTTGAAACTTGGAATGTTTGTTTAGTACCCTTTGAAAAAGGAACATACAATCTTCTAGATTTTGAAAAAGGTTCCTAGTCCCTTCGGAATCTCGGAAGTTTTTGGATGTTGGTAGTTTTGTGTTTGATTTTCATGCGAAAAGATCGAAAAAGATGAACACATCCAAATTGACTTTCTTTTTGTAGAATTTGTTGGTTCAACCAACTTGGTAGAGGAATCAGTACCCCACAACAAATGCTTAGGCTGCAACAATGGTTGACAATGAAGTTGCAAGAAAACAGTGCAGTAGATAACTTGGTAAATGAAACACATTTTCCTTGTGACACTGCGACACCCATTGGAAACAGTTTTTTTTGGTAGTTTTTTGCGTTCCTTCTTCAGACTTTCTTCAGATGCTCCGGGTGTCCCTTAGCAAAAAAAAACCTCACCTTGGCACAGATGTGGGCTACCAGACTGGCATTCTTCAATACGTTGGGCGGCTTAGATGGTACAAAGCCAGGGCCCGTAAAAATCGTTTGGACATCAATTCCAGTGACTGGGTGCCATGAAGCATTCTAAATTGGAAAAGGGTTGGGGTAAGTCCTCTCTGAAATGGCTAAAATGGATTAAAATGGTAGCTTGTCTTTGACAACACAAGAGTCAGTATGTTGAAGTCCAATCGCCCTTTTTCCCGAAAGTGGTTGTGCTGCTTTTTGCCTGTTTTATTTTGTATGGGTCTTTGTGTGTTTTGGTGTGTTTTTTCTTTGTAGTGTTTTTGTTAGTGATGGTGTTGCGGTGGTGATGTTTGAATATCTCTCGTTTCTTGGTTTTGCTGGATTCATCATGTTGTTTCCAAGCAACATTCGCCGGATTTAAGCTCTGATTGCAATATTTTGCTTGTAATGATTTGTCTTGTTGGGTACAGTATATATTTCAATAATGTCCCCTCCAGGTGATTCAAAGTGACCTGTTGATCGCCTGGTTGGAGGTCACTTAACGCTTGATAGGGTCACTTAACCATCCCAAAAGGGTCACAAAGAATTGCCAGGCTCATGTTGTTTTTTGAAGATCAAACTTTGATTTCCGTGGAATTGAACCAATCAATTCAACGTGTGATGCCTTGGCTTAAGTGAGTCCATCGTTTTTTGCAATACAAAACAGGCAAAAGCAGGAGCGAAGTTGATTGGTGATGTTGTGAATCTTCATTCAGTTCAAGCCCCGAAGTTCAATTCATTCATTCATTCATTCATTCATTTATTCATTTATTCATTCATGCATTCATGCATTCATTCGCATCGCTGGATTCAAATTTGTTTTTTGATGGTGATGTTTTTTGTGTGGTTGGTGGCGGTGTTGTTGTCCTTGTTGCGTTGGTCATCTTTGTAATGAGACAAGTTTTCAATGAAATCCTATTTCAGTTTTGCTTCATAAGAGGTCCTATTACAACACTTCACCAAAAACATTGCCAATGAATGCCAATGATCCCCAATACCCATCCTCTGTTAGACTGAAATTCACCTAAATGTATCCAACTTTGACCGTCCAACGGGGCCGAGGTATGGCGTGACGGAATGCTGTGTCTATAACGCCTTTCGCCGGATGCAACCATTGGATTCGTCGGGGGCATCCGAGACTTTGGGGTGAAGCCGCTGGCTGCCAATGGTTTCTGGTACTGACGATTACAACTTGTATCAAAGAAAAGAACGACAGTCCTGCGTCGCAGCGTCTATATTTGATCCGATGGAGAAACGGACAGATCAGCAGCAGGCAATAGACACAGCAGCTTATACCCACGAATAGATGACAGTCTCGCGTCCATAACTACAACCACAGCCTAAATCCTAATGATAATTTAAATCCGAGCGTAATCGACAGTCTTGCGTCCGTGTTTGACTCGATGGAGCAAAAGATGGACCAACAGCAGGCACTATCAACAAGGTAGCTTCAGCTTATATCCAAGAAAAGTCTACAGTCTTGCGTATGAAAGAAGCAGCCCACATTGGGCGCCTTGTGTGTGTGTGTGTGTGTGAAGTAGGAAAGTCACGGCACGGCACATGCTGTATGTTTTGCTTCAGGTACTGAATGTATTTTTTGCTCATTCAAACTTTGGTCAAAATATCCATTGAAAAGGTCTGCCACACGTGGCACTGGACTGTGCAAACCAGGAAATCCAACAAAGAGTGGCAGGTTTGATTTTACCTAGACTGGTGTTGGGCTATTATTTGGCTATTCAATATTTTTCAACAACAACTGGGCCACTATTTGGGTAGATAACTTAGATCACGTGTAAACTGAGCTACAGGCCAGCATTGTTGGGCCTACCTTTGCCACGAAACCACTTATTGCTGTTAGAGGAGCCTTTTCCGGAGAAGATGGTAACGGTGGTGTTTCCAGAACTCTTGTTGACATTTTTTGGAAAAGGGTGCTGATTGAATATCATTCATTGACCCATTTACCACTTAATTTGCATGCTTCAGAATTTTTGAGTGGTCTCTTTGTTTACTTGCTCCTATGTCATGCGTTCGGGATATTCATTGTGGCAAGCAGAGCTCCTGGCTGGTTTTGTACCGTCCTTGGCAATTTCAAAAGTTCTTCCAGATTTCGACATAACATAGCTGGAAATCTGGAACATCGTTTGAAGAGAACATTATTTTAACATTACAATTCAACGAAATATAAAGAAGATAATATGTCTGTATGATCCTATATATACATTTACTACTGGACAGAATAGATTTAACAGTTAGATGTGTTTTTATTAATGAAAGGTATTCTTTATTTCATGATACTCTATTTTGATTTTTTCCAACAAAAAAAACGCCCATCACAAAAACCCTGGTCCAGGACACCGGCCCCGCGAGGTGTGGATGGGATTGGTGGATTGGATTGGGGAATCCTGCACCACATGTTTTTTTTGCTTGTGGACCATTCCACCAAAAACACGAAATGATTCATTAAAGGAAACTCGACATGATTTTAGGTCCTTCATTTGTGAGAAATCTGGACCCTCCACACCAGACATCTCTCAGTTTCTTCATCACATTTGCTCGATCATTCGCCCTTCACTTCGACTCTGGGCCAAAAATATTGTTTGAAAAATTCATTGCATCAACTTGGACTTCTCTATGTGGTCTTTATGTTGAAGTTTTCACTTCAATGGATGGTTTGGTGTTTGGAAGATTGGAGAACTTCCTGAAAAATGAGGAATACAATCCCGAAAGCTAACATGAAATGAAAAGAACAACCAGTGGTTTGGGTCGAAGTTTTCCGAATTTCCGCCTGGGCCTTTTTTGCAGGTTCCACCTGTCTCTGCAAAAAAATGGGATTCACTTTTACCTCCATCAAGAGTGTTCTACTCCTCTAACCTGCCCAGCAATACCCACCAAGAAGCTTTGATGCTTGCCCTTTCAAGGGATAAGTACCCTCCTCTAAGGGGCTTCAATTCCTATGGACAAAAAGTTGCAGATTTGGATGGAAAGATGATTTGATTCCCCCATGATTTCATTAGTATCTTCAATAGAAAACCGCGTTTAAACAAGAATCCCTAGGATTTGTTTCAACGTTTTTCTGCCATTCTTGAAAATCTCTTGAAACCTATGAAACGTCCTGAATCACCACCAACTTCTTTTTCTATTCCACCACTACTTGGATGTTCCAGGAAATTAGTAAATGGTTCGTAAATGGCTTATAACTTATAACCTACTTATAAATGGGGTAAAGAAAGGGGTTATGACCTCACTACCAACCTTCAGCCTTTCTATCGAACTCTGCGTACCGTTTCAGTGTGGAAGACTATGACTTTGAGAGGACCGAGGTAGAGGCGGATTCTGCTCCCAGATCCGTTGGTTGGCGGAACGGGTGCCATTGGATGAACTTCAGGCTTTTGGGGATAGAATATGTATTTTAGAGTATTGTAAATGTATAAACATAGATATGTATACAGTACATGTAATATATGCACGCACATACTTGTATACCAAATATTTAGAAATATTCATTGGTTCAATGTTTTAATGAAACGATAAACCTTTATCTCAAGGTGCTCCGTCATGAGAGCAACTTTTGACCTATACAAAACAGTATTTGCATGCTATTTTTAATGAAAAGAGATTTTCCCATAAATTAGAACATTCTGAAGGGTAGTTGTTGCCATTTGGTGCTGGATGAGAGAGGTCAGGCAGATGCTGTTGATTGAAATGGAAATGTCAAAGTTGCTGGGTATATGCTGTCTCCAAATGATTGTCTGTTTGGTGAATAGGTTCTTGCGGTCCATGTATCTTGGATTTTTATCTGATTTTAGCAAATGTCATAACCAAATGACATGACATCATATGACAACTTGCATGATTCTATCCAAACATATTGAGTCCAAAAGGGTGGTCCAGCCATCCACAATGCGACCTTGAAATACCCTTTTTTCCAATGCAGATTCGAACTGTGAAACAACATGCTCATATATACAATGGCTGATTGAGGTCAGGTGATACCTTAGTTAATGGGTTCGCTGTGAGCGTGCAGTTAGCGTCACCTTCTCCCACAATGTGATGTCTTTTAGGGTCTTAGAGAGTTCCCAGCCCGCCCATCACTGGAAAGAGTCACGGGGGGCCTATGATTTGATGGGTCATTAGTTGAGAACATATTGACACACTTTTGTCCAACATCTTCTGGGAGTTTGAATTCCAAAACATCCTAGTACTATACCTTAATTTTCCAACCTGTTGCGTCCTTGGCCCTTCAACCAATCTCCCTGAAAAGTAAGCAACTTGCCATCCCTCCAATGGCAACACATTTCACGGGTGGCGGTCAACTTTACCTGAAACCTTAGAGATCCCGATGATGGAATGGTGTGAATTCAGAACTTTGGCCAAAATCTTTACCACCATATTTTTTCATATCAAATATCTCAGGTAACGACAATCGCTGTGGGTTTAATGGCTTTGGTGTTTCTTTTGGGGCGTTCCTTATATAAAACCCATATATTTTTCATATATCAAAACTCCTACGGAAAGAAAAAAATCCACACTCTTCACCCCCAAGAAAATCTGTAAATCAAACTCTCCATGGTTCCGGGCCCAGGTTGGTGAAGTGATCATTACAGGAGCTCAGGTGCCCTGAAACCCCGAAACATCAGCAGCCAGGAGGTTTTTTGCCCCTGAAAAAAGAGGTATTTATAGCCCTCAAAAAAAAGGGGACCAAACAAACACATCGAATCATCTTCCAAGCATTTTCTGGAAAAATCAGGTGGGGTATGAAGCTGTATGCTTCAGGGAGGGTATTTTCAGCGGATCACGAGGGTTTTGTTGAAAGAGGCAAAGTGTTTCAAGGAATGATCGTTTTGAATGGGGGATTTGGATGGTGGAATTCTCCCAAATTCACACATCAAAGTTTGAATTATCCAGAGATTGGAGTGTGGATCTTCAATGGCCATGACAGATGGCTTTGAAGACCCTTAGCACTTACTTTGAATTCGGAACATGGATTTGCTTATAAAGCAGTGGTACACAAGCCTGATGACGTTTCAGACTCATGATGAATAACATTGGAATGATGAATCAAATGATCATGATGATGAAGAACATTATTATGTTGTTGGTGATGAGGATGGTGACGATGTTGCTGTTGATGTTGATGACGATCATGACGATGATGATGATGATGATGATGATGATGATGATGATGATGATGATGATGATGATGATGATGATGATGATGATGATGATGATGATGATGACGATGACGATGACGATGACGATGACGATGACGATGACAATGATGATGATGATGATGATGATGATGATGATGATGATGATGATGATGATGATGATGATGATGCTGATGCTGATGATGATGCTGATGATGATGAAGGATGACGACGAAGGCGACAAAGATGTGGACATAGGAGAGTCACGGTTCCCGTCGTATTCGTCGTCATTGTACGTGATTAACATCATGGAGAAGCTGCACTCACATCGCAGCGATGTTGACTGTGTGAACTTCCCTATTTCCACATTTCCCTCGACTTTAGTGGTTCTTGAGTCAGACGATTTGACGACAAATATTTTGAGATCTGATTTGCTGGAAACAACCATGGTATTGCTATGAGATGTATTAAAGTCTACCATAAATATCCCAATTTTTGAAGATGATGGCATAACCCTATCCCCCACAACAGATAATATCCTTTTCTAGCCAAAATTAAAGACGAAAGATACACTCCGGAAAACTCATATAGCCATGGAAAATCTCATGTTTCCTTGTAAATACCATCAACATGGTGGATTTTCCATGGCTTTGTCAGTTTACTGGAGTAGATCATTTTTGGATACACGACGGTTCCCCCGATTCGTCATTTTCTTGATGATTGCACGGGGTGTTCGACCGACCGAAAAATCATTTTGGTGGTTTGTAAAAGGCAAGTCTACCAAGACTGTCTTGATTCAATCTTGGGGACATGTACTAAACTGCCCCAGATTCCAGCACTTGTAATTTCAGTATGCTCAGAGAACCCTAAGTGAGGATATGAAAATTGGGATTCCAATGATTCCAATCCATTTCAAATGATCTTGGCCTAAGGAGTCCAACTAGTACAAGTCGATTTTTGTTCGGATGCCAGGTTGGTGAGGGCTACTTGAAACGCCCGGAGTTGACTGCTAGGCCGGGTGTGTTGGCACTGTCAGATGACGTTTGGATTCCAATGCGTCTCGTCATAGGCACAAAAACATGTAAAAAAACAAGTCAAGCTCTCCAGAAGCAGCAAAGAGGAACCACAAAATATTCCTTGGGTGGTTTGTCAGTTTGTGTTTTTCCTTCCCCCAAAAAATAGTGTGTGTTTCCTTCCCTCAAAACAACAAAATCCAAGGCTTTTTTGAAGCCGCCAAGGCAGTTTCGGCAACATCAGCAATACGGCAGACTGTACTTGAGTTTGGAGGGCCTGGTGCGGTTGCGGAGGTTTTTGATGGGCCTTTTTACTTACATCTGACTTTCATGCACGCTGAAACTAGATGCCTGAAAATGAAGTGGTTGCTTCATTCTTGTACTTGCAAAAACTTTGAAATACTAGGCTATACGGCTATATATGAATCTCCGAATGACTGAGAAGGTGTGCTGCTTCGAAAATGTTTGTCACGTTTGACTTTGAAATTTTCCATCTGAATCCGGATTGTTCAGCAATTGCTGCCCTTCACCACCTCCCTGGAGTTTTACCACCTCCCTGGAGTTTTGGCCCAAAGTAGCCACAAAATCTTCGACGGAGCGGCGATTCGTCCGCTTCAATCTTGACGGAGCAATTTGAGGGGGGCGATTTTTTTGGGGAGGATGGCCATGTATTTAAACGAAATGACGAGCAGGATGAACAATTGGTTTGGGGTGATTCGCACCAGCAAGTTTTGAATGATCAACTTTTTGAAGTTTGCCACATTGATTCCTTGAAGTTTGCCACGGATCGTTTTTTTTTCTTTCTAAAGAAAGTTTGATTTGGGTTTTCCTTATTTGGGTTTGACCCAACAGCATGTGTTCAAGTTTTCCGGGTACATTGTAATACAAAAAGCTTTGCTGCACTTTTTGCCTGATTTTTTTTGTTTGATAAACTTCTGTGGAGGGGCAGTGTGACTGATTTACAGGAAACACCCAAAATCTTCCCAGCACGGTTTTCAGGGAATCCGTGGAGTTTTGGTGTTTGGCAGTTTTTGACATGCAAAGCATGCGTTTCGGATGAAATTTTCAACTTTGGATGTGATGAACATGATGAAAAGGTCAGCTTAAGATATCAAATGGTAATAGTTATAGTATATTAAAGTATTTTTTTCCAACAGTCATGGAAGAGGAAAATCACCCATTTGGAGGAAAAAAACTCATTTTCGTTCATTTTCCATTTCCACCATTTTTCCAACTCCATGGTTATTTGAGAAAGAGTATATAGCGCTTTCTGATCGTTGCCGGATCAGCCACCATCAAGGTTTGCTCCAATGTCCTTACATAGGGTTTTTAAAGTGCGCCGGGGAGGGAAGGGCCCAGGAAGCACTTGGCAACACTCTTCAAACATATCCAAACAACTAGTAAGATATTATAAACGATTCCCATTTCTTACAAGTGAGTTAGATTCAATACACACTTCTATTTCGCCATTTTCGGAATCAAGGAGTGTTTAAAACTTCCCTGCCTGGTTACATACAGATTCCAACATGGATTCTACAGGAATCGCTGTGAATCAACCGGGTCAACATGTTTTTACCTTGGGATTTCGTAATGAACCCAGTGATGTATACAGCGAGATCAGGTAGTGAATGTGCGGTTGTTTGGTGCACACATTTTCGGAATCTCCCCTACTTACCAACTGTTGATGCTCAATGCTTGAGTTCTTATATAAAACTTCTGGGGTGGATGGGAATCCCTCGTCAATATGAACAGTGCCTGTATAACAAGTTGATATATCTAGGGTGAATCACTCCTCCGACGACTAACAGCAAGCCCTTCTCAGGAGACATTGAATTACCCTCTACCAAGTAGCAAACTATAACATGGCAATGGGACAAACACAAACGGAAATCGGAAATGCATCTTCAAATGGTGGCTGTTTTTCCATTGTCATGTCATGTGATTTTTTTTCCGGGTGAATTACATCCCACCCCCGACCGAAAAAAAAAACCTGCCCTCGGTTTCTGGATGGCCCAACTTTCCTCTAGGAGCTTGGACAAAAACCTTTCCAAACCGAACTTGTTGCCATGGAGAATTTGATGCAACGCTTTCCTGAGAAGAAGCCACTAGGTTTTGTTTCATTATGGGGTTTACCCGGTTTACCCTCCATAGAACAAACATATCCGCGTTAAGAGGTAGCTGGGATGATGATTTTACTCTTCCATAGGTGGGATATGTTAGTTCACAGGAGGGTTAGCTCAAAGAGCTGGTGGGTGTTTTGTGAAAGCAAATGGGTAAGATTCGTTGGTGTGATTCATGTGTTTTAAACATGACTGACTTATACTGACTTGCTATGTGATTGTGAAACAAAGATTTCAAGCGTGGATATGTGTTGTTGCTAAAGTTGTGCTTGTCGTTGCAGTGTGCCGTGAAGGTAAGTTTCAAGCGTATTTTGAAACATTGATATTTGCTTCACGTGATCACGCCCCACAGATTTCGTCAATGTCAGTCCACTTTTGGTGAATTTGAGCAGGGATCAGATAACGCTTGTCCTTATCCAATTTACATAGTTTATATTTGAGAAAAAAGAAAGCAGCCAAAAAAATTATTTGCCATTTCTATTTTTTTATGTTTTTTTTTTTAAATGATTTCAATTCGATTTCCACTATGATCAAATTTACGATTTGAAAACCATTTATGTTTTTTTCGATTGTAATTTACAAAATTTTATGTAATAATTATGATAATTATGAATAATTTTAGTGGCTCAAAAAATACAATAAA